>CAHIKZ030000840.1:0-40000 GCA_903632075.3 Acanthosepion pharaonis | reverse complement strand
GGTATTAAAGTCACAGAACGCGAATATATTTGCAAATGGGTGTCGGGAGATGGCCTTGTCTATATTAGAAATACTCTCTATCACGCAACAGTCCTGTGAGGAAGGGGAACGGTAGAAAAAGAAGTGATAGCTGATTTGAGTTAAGTAGTGAGAAGCAGAGAGGCAGGTAAGAATGATGTGGAGATTCAAGATTTGGCGACGAACTCGCTGTCTAATGCTCCACGGTGTAGAGCTCACGGTGTTTTCTATTATTAGATCAGCTCGTCACAGTTAACAAGATGAGTTTATTAACAACTATAACAAGGATTGGTTTTGTGTGGCAGGTTTCGATGCGCAAAGTAAATGATACGGGAGGGAAGTGAAATGGAAAAGAAAGAAAGAAAGAAAGAAAGAAAGAAAGAAAGAAAATGAAAGAAAGATAGATAAATGATAGATAGATAGATCTGTAGGGGCTGACAGAAAGAAAGAAAGAAAGAAAGAAAGAAAGAAAGAAAGAAAGAAAGAAAGAAAGAAATAGATAGATAGATCTGAAAAAATAGCAAAAAAATGGGCTGAAAAAGAAAAAAAAGAAAGAAAGAAATAACGATAGATAGATAGATAGATAGATAGATAGATAGATAGATAGATAGATTGATAGATAGATCTGAACTGAAAGAAAGAAAGATAGATAGATAGATAGATAGATAGATAGATAGATAGATAGATAGATAGATAGAATTCCCTCGACAGTGGGAGAGATAAACTCCCTGGGATATAAATTCCCAGACCATATATATGGACATTAAATTCCTTTCTAAGGAGATGAAAATAGTCAGGAATTGTGAAATCAGAGGAAGGGATTGAAGAGTTAAGATTCCTTTCACAGACAGCTATGGTGTCCAGATTCTTTTCGAGGATGAACGAGATTCCACACTGCAGAAAGAAAGAAAGATTAAGGGGTATTATTTGTTGAGTTGGTTCAGTTTTATATCTTTGATTGTTTATACTCATACTATATTGGTAAGGAAGGGCCTAGGGTAGTAGCAGCTGTCAGTCATCTAATGTAACATGCGAACGAAGGGAACTGGCGCGGACTGCAACATAATGTGGTCTCGAGGTTACTCACTGGAGGTGTATAATGCGACTGTTGATCAGAGCAGCCTCTCAAGATGCTATACAAGAGTTCTGTTTCCTAACTAACAGTAGGCAACAGCAACCAGTAAACTGCTAGCCAGGGGCCCTCATTATGAAGAGACGTTGCTACCATCCACAGATAACACAAAAAATCATGATAGCAGGCCTGAAAAAAACAGGAACCACTTCCTAAACATGAAAGAAGAGATGGGCTTCTAAATAAGGAGACCGTCTAGAAGAGTTGCAGGAGATTCCTAAATCGCCTGGAGGCCATAGTTGAAGCCAATGGTTATTTTATTGACTAAATTTACTCTGTAGTATTTCAAGATATTTTTGTGTAATTTTGGTAAATGTATCTGTTAAAATGAAATGCCGTGAATGTTGGAGAAAGAAAGATTGGGGGTGTTTAGGTGTTTTTTGTTGAACTGGTTTATTTTTATAGCTTTGATTGCTTATAGTGCATCTCTCCCAAAATCAAATTATTTAAATTAAGCAATTAATTAATTAAGTAAATTAGTAAAATGGAAATAACAATAAAAACTGAAAAACAATTGCCGGTACGTAGCCAAGAGCATCATGCTAACTAAAGCGGCAACACCCTGTTCTTGTTAATGACTGAGAAAACTTTCTAAAAACAAAGAAAGAAACCAAAAATCAGAACAAAATATGAACTTTGGACAGTTTGTCCATAATCGTCACTTGAATGGAAAGTATATTAAAAGAAAGAAACAAAGAAGACACACACACCGACTTTGTTGGTTGAATTTAAAAGAACTTGTTTAGATGAATTCTCATTGCCTAAATACATCTCTTTGTTACTTTGATAGTTTATTTCTCTCTCTCTATCTATCTATCTATCTAGCTAGCTTTCACAATCTGTTCATAGCTATCTATCTATCTATCTATCTATCTATCTATTTATCTATCTATCACAGTCTGTTCATATCTATCTATCTATCTATCTATCTATCTATCTATCTATCTATCTCAGACTGTTCACATCTATCTATCTATGTATATTGGTCTGTACTCATCTATCTAACTATTTATCTATATATCTTGGTCTCTTCACATCTATCTATCTATCTATCTATCTATCGATCGATCGATCGATCGATCGAACTCCCCTGATCTCTTCATATCTATCTATCTATATCTATCTATCTATCTATCTATCGATCGATCGATCATCTCCTGGTCTCTTCATATCTATCTATCTATCTATCTATCTATCTATCTATCTATCTATCTATTGCTTTATTTTATTTTTTTTACAGATATATTTATTTTTTCCATATCTAAATGTACTGTCCACTAATTTGTTTTTAAATAAACTGACGTCATAATGGTTAGTATTAATTTGTGCCTTACGATTCCTACGCGCATGGATCTTAGAGATTCATCGAACGGCGAAGAGTACATGCATATTTATTTTTAGTACACACACACACACACTTACAGGCATATATATATATATATATATATATATATATATATATATATATATATATATATGGTGTGTGATAGAGAGAAATCTGTTTTACGATCAATAATTTCTTTGTTTTCATTTCCCTGTTTTTCTTCACCTCAATTTTGCGTCTTTCTTCCTTGTTTGTTTTCTTCGCCAAGCAAGCCGTGCCACGTGTCATATCTATCCTCCCCCACCTCCAAGCGCCTCCTCTGCCCCGCCACTTCGTCCGTCGCCTCTGAAACGTAAACAATTCTTCCTTCCCTACTTTTGATTCGAGTTTTACCTTTTTCTATTTTTTTTTTTTACCTTGTTCCCTACTTTTGAGGTCATCCAAATCCCGTGGTATGCCTTCCTGGTCGTAAACAACCATCTGCATTTTTATCTTCTTACAGTATTTTTCATTTCCGGAACCATTTACCAACCACCCCAATAACCTTTCTCTTTTTTTTTTAAATTTTCCAAACGACGTTCGGCATGACTCACTTACATTTACGTTTGCTTTAGTTTGTCGTAAGTACACATATATATATATATATATATATATATATATATATATATATATATAATATGTATCAACAATACATATATATATATATATATATATATATATATATATATATATATATATATATATACTATATTTGGACAATAATCATTATTTTATACATGTTTCAATAAAGGGGATATGTTTTCAAAAAAAGAAAAAATCAAAGGACATAAAGATCAATAAAAACTGATATATATATATATATATATATATATATTTATCCATAAATATCCCACACACATATATATATATATATATATATATATATATAAATACATACAATAGGAATTTAAAATTACCTCATAGCTTTATGATCATTTCACCTTACAAGTTAAGATTTTCAAACCGATATATATATATATATATATATATATATATATATATATATATATATATATATATATATAATATTCTTACTCTCTCCTGGGCATTGAGTTCTACCTGGATTCTATCCTCTTGGGAAGATATATATATATATATATATATATATATATATATATATATATATATATGTGTGTGTGTGTGTGTGTGTGTGTGTGTGTGTGTGTGTGTGTGTGTGTATTGACCACTAATATTATATATATATATATATACATATATATATATATATATATATATAAAAGAGATAGATACATATCATATTCAATAATTACATTTTTTTTTCCATTTTTGCTCGGAGGCTGATTTATTTAAAATTCTGCTATCCAGTTTTTTTTCACCTATCCAGATTAAATAGATTTACTTTTTACGTTCGTAAACAGTGACTATTACGGCTAATAATGCAAGACTTTTCGGTAAATCGAATCGAGTTCTCTCAGTCACAGTGTGTTTATCTAAAAATAAATACGCTTAAATTCACGTTCGTTGCTGCCGTACGCCAACGACTTAGTGGTAGAATCCCTTACTGACGCCAATTCAGTCGGGTTTCGATTCTAAGTAGACGTCTAGCCACACTGATGAGCTGTGATCCAGAGAAACAGTCTGTTTGTGGGTGACAATATATATATAAGTTCTTCCTCGTTAACTTCATTCCATTCTACGCCGGGATTGGAAAGACAGGCGACCACTTTCATTGTCTACCGAAATAGTTTATTCTTCATTTTAAGTAAAAGTATTTGTTTGATTATATTGCTCTGTATAAATAAAATACATCGATATCTTTTTTGTGGATCAGTTTTAATATTTTCTTATTACTAGGATCCACTTGGATTATATACCAACAGACTTTTTACCTTACTATATATCTGTATCTATCTCTCTCTCTCTCTCTATATATATATATATATATATATATATATATATATATATATATATATATATATATATACATGTAGCATGAAACAGATTCGGCGCTTGGTCTTAAATTCAGTTTTCGTATTTATATATATAAATCTCCTAAGTACTAATATATTCCCCACTGATACCGTTAAAAATATAAAACTAATTATATATTCGACTAAAATTAACAAAACCAACTTAATCCTGCGCAATAACTCTTCTTCGTCAAGTAGAGTTTTGATAAAAAAAAAAATTGTATGTCAGTTTAAATGTCCTTTTGGAATTGGTATATTTAACAAAAAGTATGTACATATCCACTAAAAGAACGTAATATATATATATATATATATATATATATATATATATATATATATATATATATATAGTACTGGTGTTCATAAAACAGTACTCGATGTAATATAACAGAGCTATTAAGTATATATTAATAAATATATCCGTCAGCGATAGCACAACACGGAGTTTCATGCACAATGCAGTCTCCGGGTGCAGAGTATAGACAACGTTATGTAATTTAAATTTGTATAAAAATATCTGGTTCCTAGCAATGTTGGCGCAATTATATAGTATATTGGGATTACAGTTTTTAAATTTTAAAGAATATTTGGTATTTAAAATGAACGGGAATCATATACATATGCGAATATTAATTTTTTATGTTAAGAATAAAAGGAGATTACTTGTTCTTCAAAAAAAAAAACATAATTTACATTAAAACTTTATCTGGATCAATGCATTTGAGCAGATATTTATTTTTATGCCTACATGTAACTATCAATTCATTTCTTTTGTTTAACAAACTAGAGTTACTTAAGTGTTTTAAGATAATTATTTTTTCAACAAGACATAAATTACATCTACTACATTTCCCATTTCCTTAGACTGAAATATATAGAACATATATTTACATATTTCTGAATCAAGAAAATGCTTAAATACTCAAATATATATAGAACCGGTAATTACATATTCCTGAACCAAGAACATGCTTACAGGCTTAGATATATAGAACCGATATCTAACTTTTCCCGAACCAAGAAAATGCTTACTCAGTCAAATATATACAAAATAGATTTACATATTCCAGAACGAAGAAAATGCTTAAAGACTCAACTTAAACCGATATTTAAATATTCGCGTACCGTGAAATTACTTGCAGACTCAAATATATGGAAACGATATTTAAATTTTCCTGAACCAAGAAAATGCTTAAAGACTCAACTTGAACCTTTATTTACATATTCCTGAACTAAGTAAATGCTTAAGGAGTCAACTTGGACCGATATTTACATATTCCTGAACCAAGAAAATGCTTAAAGACTCACATATATAGAACCGATGCTTACATATTCCTGAACCAAGAAAATGCTTAAAGACTCACATATACAGAACTGATATTTACATATTCTTGAACTAAGAATATCTTTACAGGCTAAAATATATAGAACCGATATTTACATATTCCTGAAGCAAGAAAATGTTTAAAGACTCACATATGTAGAACCGGTATTTACATATTCCTGAACCAAGAAAATGCTTAAAGACTCACATATATAGAACCGGTATTTACATATTCCTGAACCAAGAAAATGCTTAAAGACTCAAATATATAGAACCGATATTTACATTTTCCTGAACCAAAGACTCAAATAAAAAACCGATGTTTACAATTCCTAGAACCAAGAAAATCAAATATATTATAGAACCGATGTTTCCAAGAAAATGAACTCAATATTCTCACATGAACCTGTTTAGGAAATGCTTAATATAGAACCAATCAACATATAAAAGATCAGGACCGATGTTTGCATATTCCTATATTGAACCAAGAAAAACCAAGAAAATTAAAGACCCAAATATATAGAACCGATGTTTATATTCCTGAACCTAGGAAATGTATATTGTTTAAATATTCCTGAACCAAGAAAATGCTTAAAGACTCACATATATAGAACCGAACCAAGAAAATGCTTATATAGAACCGATGTTTACATATTCCTGAACCAAGAAAATGCTTAAAGACTCACATATATAGAACCGATGTTTACATATTCCTGAACCAAGAAAATGCTTAAAGACTCACATATATAGAACCGATGTTTACATATTCCTGAACCAAGAAAATGCTTAAAGACTCAACTAACCGTTATTTACATTCCTGAACTATGAAATGCTAACAGACTCAAATATATTGACTCAAGTTTATATGGAACCGATATTTAAATATTCCTGAACCAAGGAAATGCTTAAAGACTCAACTTGAACCGTTATTTACATATTCCTGAACCAAGAAAATGCTAACAGACTCAAATATATAGAACCGGTATTTACCTATTCTGAACGAAGAAAATATCCATAGACGCATATATAAAAATTTACAATCATTTCGAAATGAGATATCCCATCAATTTTTCAACTTGTTATTTACTTAAAAAATGCTAACACTCAAATCCACCCAGTCCAAACGCCATACTCATCTGTCATTTCAAATGAGATATCCGGAATTCTTAAAATTCTAGCTAAACACACTCCATCTTCTTTGCTTCACACAACACGCATACATATACAGCACATACCTCTACTCGGACACTTCCCCCTTGGTGTAATGGTTAACAATCTTCTCCTGTTATATCAATTACGACTGAAAACTGAGTTCAATCTTTACTGGGTGCCCCCAAACTTTCGGCCTTGTGTCACATCTGAGCTACGCTTAGAAAGTCACCGTACATACATACACAGGTATGTACGTATACACATGCGCGAACACACACACACAGACATCAATATGAATATGTATTTTGAAGAACATATTTTCGTAGGTTTTATTAATAAACCCAGTCTATGTATTCGTTTTCATTCATAGAAGCGGAGATATTTTCGTTTGAAATCAGGGCTGTACGGTGTCGTATGCCCGCTAGCCGTCTCGTTCCTACAATCTGAGATACGCACCCACCCCTTCAATGTTGCGCATGCGTAGACAGCTTGTTTTCTACATCATGGCAAGAATCCAATCATTTACATCCATGGATACGCGCACATTCATGTTCGTCTCCCCAATTTCCTGAATTCAAAATCCCGCTCATGTTCGTGCCGAGGCTCAGCGGGCATTCGAAAAAAAAAAAATAAATAAATAAATAAAATAAAAAGCTTTCTTCTGTATCTTACAGACGTCTTTGATAAACGCTTACCCCGACCCGTTCTGCTGCCTTCTCTCACCATCAGCACGACCGCCACGCATCGTTTTTTCCCGTTCACTATTAGACTCCATTCAGTCCAAGCATTCGACAAACACACGAACACAGTGTAACGTGCGAAGCCATCGCCCGTTTTCGTCGCCCTTTGAACACAGGTGGTTATTTCTTGGTCGTAAACAAGAAATAGTTCGGATTATTCGCTCTCTTTTCGTTCGCTTGTTTTTGAAGAGTGAACTTTTTCGGTTCTTCCCCTATAGAAATAGCTTGAGTGTACTTTTCCCTGTTCGACTCCGAGGGACTATTTTCTTTGGCGCAAAGACAATAAGGATGAATATTCAGGGAGTATTAATACGAAATGTTATTAAGACAACACGGGATGAACAAACATTACAAGTAATGACTAACATTTTCTTTTCATTACGCATGTCTGTCGCTAAAAATTGATTCCTTAAAACAAAAAAAAAAAAAAAAAACAAACTCATTTATTGTGAAATTACGCAGACAATCTTGTAAATAATTGTATTCTTATTTATAAGCAGGAATAGTTAACATTTCTAGAAAGTTCTCAAATTTTAAAATCCGTAATTTAATGATCAAGTTACTGATTTTGAAGGGTTTCGTAGAGTCTATAACTTTTCACTATCTCCTCTTCTGTAAAAAAAATAACAAAAAAACAAAAAAAACTGGTAAAAAAAAATATTATTCTCTTTAAATACGCTCTGACTAATATCCTCATCTTTGTTGCTATTACCATAACGTTTCGGCCATTATATCATCTGGCCTTCTTCATGTAAGTCAATATACACATGATGAGGCGATGGTAAACTGATGACATAGGTACACATAGATGGAATAAGAATGTTCTTGAAAAGAAAATCAACATCTTCTTCCAAGTATTTCAAAGACATAGGACCTGAGATAAACTTTTCCAAAATGGAACCAATTATCTGGAATTAGTATGAGAGCAATGACGGCACCTACCCTGAATCTATAGTAAAAAAATTCAGGATATGGAAAAATAGTAAACCCTTCAAATTCCTCGGTGTATGGATCAATTCTAACAAATTTAGGATAAGTAATAAGGAAAGGGAATAAGTTGCGCTAGAGTTAGTTTCACACAACACCACCAATTGCTACAAAATCAGAAAATTAGCCTAAAAACCCGGGTAATATCCAGTAGATGAAACGACTTTGGCCTTCTTTATGAGGTGAGGAGGTGTGTTCCTACTGTATGGATTGTCTCTGGCTCAAAGTGATGAAACAAACACTCATCTTAGATTAGGAACCGTTCAATAAAACCAGTTCTCGATCTGACTCAAAGAGTATCAGATTTTCATGTCCGTGAGCTTTTGACCCGGTGTCAGAAGACGTGGCATCCAACGAGTACGAACCTTTGTCATGCCAAGTTCATTGTGCAAAATATTTTCAGCTCTCTCACAGGATATGCTAATAACATTGGTCATTTGCTTTATAGTCAATCGTCTCTCATCCATCACCACGGGATGAACACGATCAATGTTTTACTCATCGGTAATAGTTACAGGATGTCCAGGTCTTCGGCCATCTTGTAAACATTTTCTTGGTTTGGGAATTGGTAAATATTGATTCTATATATTTGAGTCAGTAAGCATTTTTTTTTAACCATGATTAGTCTTGGGATTGATAGGGGAGTGGTTTCTCGTTAGCTTCTCCACGGTGGTTTATGGAGATACCGCCTCTAGTTAGCAGGCCGTTGACTCAGAGAGTTCTTCCGCCCTTTGTTAGGTCTTGTATTTCGTCCTACTTGCTTGCTAACGAGCCGCCTCACTCGGAACTCGGAGTGAGGTAGTCGGTTTAGTCGCCGACATTTCGACTGGAATACTTACCGAAAAGGTGAGGGGAAATTTTTTTTTTTGTTTTTGTTTTTTGCTAATGGTAATGCTAAGGATATCATGGACCGAGCAACGATGAGATCTTAGAGAGGTTGCAAACAAGGAGGAGGCTTATACTTAATATCAGGAGGAGGCAGCTGAAGTTTCTGGGACATAATGAGGAAGGATGGCCTGGAGAATCTGATACTCACAAGTCGAATAGAAGGAAAGAGAGACAAGAGAAAACAATGCATGACATACCTGGCGGACTTAAGCGAGTGGATGACAGAACGTGGTCTAGGGGAGGAAGCAGAGGGAAGGAATTTGTTGAGAGCTGCAAGGGATAGAGGGAGGTGGAGAGCCATGATCGCCTACGTCCTGAAAGGACATGGCACATAAAAAGAAAGAAAGAAGCATTTCGGTGTTAGGTAAATATCGATTCTTTATATTTGAGGACATGAGCGTTTAATTTAAAATAACCTAATGATTGCAGATGAAATCTATTGTGTCCATGTCCTTGTACCTCGTAAATTCAGCTGCCCACGTTTGCACTGTTGACAACGCTGGAGCGTCATCCCCTAAACTAGCAACCATGTCAGTATGGATGTCCTTGGGGGCTAAACCTTTTTTTTTTTCCTGCAGGTACTTGATAACACCACGGTCAGAAAATTTGTCCATTTTCAAGAGAAGTTACTTTTCAAGTGTTCTTTGAACAGTCAGATGTCAATTCACCTGAACGGTAACAATGTCATTAAGTCATGTACCATGCGGAATACACGTTTAGGCGATCATGTATCTTTCGATACATGACTGACGAGGCAGATTTTTTCCCGCAGTAGGTTGCTATTTTTTTCTGCGGTAGACCAGTTGCCATCCAAGGCTAAAGAACCCGTTCTTTCCTGCTATTTACCCATAGCTGGGTGGGGGAGAGAAGTAGAGGATTCATACCTTACCTAAGGGCATTAGCACGTAAGTGAATATCAGTCAGTTATGTGCCATGCGTGATACACGCTTAGTCGATCATGTATCTTTCGATACATGACCGACGAGGCAGATTTTCTCCTGCAGTAGGTTGCCATTTCTTTCTGTGGTAGACCAGTTGCCATAAAAATGAAATACTGTGAGGTACCCGGCACCGGGGAACATCTACCTGTGACTACATCCCCTGCATTACACTAGAGAGTGGGATCGGTATTCATAATGATGCCAGCGCAACTAACGTTTGCGAGGGCTGTGTAATTTTTGTCCCTGACCCGAATGCTTGTGTTCGGTCTACCCAAATTAAACACATCTATCTATCTATCTATCTATCTATCTATCTATCTATCTATCTACCTATCTATCTATTATACATATATATATATATATATATAGGTAACTATATTCCGAGACGAACTACATTCGTCTCGGAAAACCTTCAGTTTCTTGATTTGCTAATGGTCAAATCAATTTCGAAGGAAAAAAAAAGGTTTTTTAAAAAAAGAAAGAGCTATGAACATGAACGTCTGTTGAAAATAATCGTACAGTATACAGGTCCAAATCCCAAAGAAAAAAAAACCCGATACGAGTAATCAACTAACTTAAAAAGTGCTCAATACAAAATTAGACCTTGTCAATGTTGGTCAGGTATCGGTATATTCTTGAGTGAATAACCTATGTCTACACGCTCCATATTAGCTGGTTTAAAACAGTGCTCGATAGGGTGACCTAGAGCTCTATAAATATCGTTGACTATATATATATATATATATATATATATATATATATATATATATATATATATATATATATATATATATATAAAAAAATACGCGCCTGAATACTTACCTGGCACATGCTGGGTAGGGTTTTATCACCTAAAAGCTAATCTACAAACTAATTTCTTACAAAGAATAGATATTCCATTTATTGGAAACTATCCTAAAAATCTTGTCGGTATTAAATAACCCATTGAGGTGTTGATATGCCGTAAAACAAAACAAAACAAACCAAAACCAAATTCTGTTTCGTAACTCAAGGACATATGGCACCGTGGATAAAGGCGTTAGACCCAAAGAGTGTGAGTTCAATACCCGGTTAAGGCAGTGGAGAACTTTCAGAGTGAAATTAACAGGAGATAACTGACAACTGACATCCATTAAACATGGCACGTGGATCTAGAACAGTCTCCCCCAGTGAGCTAAATAAAGTTCAGTTCGACATTCCAACCACCTGATGAAGACCGGAGCGTACAACGGGCGAAACGTTGTAATAAATATGGCGACAAAGGTGAGGACAATTGTCCGAATAATGTAAATAATGTATTTTCTGTTACGGTTTTTTGGGTATATATGCCTATAACTAGTGAGCGAGTCAGAATGACTTATTTCCCTTTATAATCGACCAATGGAAGGTTGACAATCAGAAGCCGCCCAACACTGTATTCGTCGTGTATAAAGGCGGCCATCTTGTTTCGTCTACCGGAAGGACCAAAGGCGACCAGGAGAAGGATGAACTACACTCTGCTGTGATATCCACTGCGAACCTAAAGTACGCTTTCCTACTGTCTCCGAAATATTCACTGCTAACCTCTAGATTCAATACTCAAGGACGACCGTCATGGCAATTGTTCAGATGAGCTCTTCGCTATGGTACCTAGAGTTTTTGAATTTAAGCGCACTCTTAGACTAGCGTCGAGATTTCATCAATTTACAATTGAGTTGGCTAGATGTAACCTCAAGTTCTATGCCAACAATTTCTTTTTTCGCACTTCTCGCTTGTGGAACTCCCTTCCGGCTCTATGCTTTCCAGCCAACTTTAATCTGCAAAAATTTAAGTGCAATTTTAATCGCTATCTCATTCTGATTACTCCTTTTGCTCATTATTAACATTTCTGTTCCTAATTCTTCCACGCCTTGCGTCTTAGTGGCTTTACTGCCTTGCTTGGAGTGATACCGATTAAAAAAAGAAAAAAAATTCTTTATGAATATCATAAATGAGAACTTATCCGTATTTTTATTATTTACAGTCGGTCTTTTGTCCTCATCTTTTCTATTATCCCAACGTTTCGACTGTTTTGTCTTCGGGCCTTCTTCAGGTGTCAGTCGATCCGGATAGTAAATACCATAAACTTGTGCCTTTTGTTTCACCTCTGCATGGAATCTATTTTGCTAATGTCGATAAAAGTCTGCCTGATTCCTCTCCACCCACGCACGTTGTCTTCCATATTTGGTATTCTGTTAAGTTTAAACAAAATAAAGACTAAAAAAATAATTTTAAAAAATAGGTCATATTATTGACTGTTTTTAGTACAATACCAATATTAGAATGCGATATCAGTTTCTACGAGGCCTATTTCCGCCTGTCGGGCGAATGGTTCGCGTCTTTTATGTTTTAATTTACAAAATGTCGGAAGCTGGTGACACGTCAGTCTTGGAAAGCCTTAATCTGTCCCCTGATTGTTCTAATAACAGCCCTCAGCGTTATGCGACGCTGGTTGACAAATAACACTGTTGTCATGACGATGTTTCTTTCAGCATCAGTTTGTAAATCATTTCAATCGCCGCTTCACCTGCTTCATTCCCAACCATCTCGTCTCCTTTTTTTAAAGGGACCCTTACGCTGTCAATAATTCATTATCAGAAACATGGGGATGGACCTTGAATAAGTGACTCATATTCATCCAATCGCTTGAAGAGAGGAAGTGGAAATGTTGTTTGATTGGTCGACCCCAGAGCCGGAACTATTGATCCGTTCATGACTCGCGACTCAGAGGTGGAGAAATGGCGTAGATGAAAGGTTTCGCTACAGGTAAATCAAAGAGACATTGAGGGATTGAAGTTATCAATATTATTATTATTATTATTATATTTTCTCCTTTGTTCTCCCCCTTCACTCTTCTTCTTCATCGTTTTTCCTTTACTCTTCTTCGTTCTCCCTGTTCACGCTTCTTCTTCTTCTCCTCCTCCTCCTACTTCTTCTTCTTCTTCTTCTTCTTCTTCTTCTTCTTCTTCGTTCTCCTCCTTCACTCTTCTTCTTCTTCTTCTTTACTCTTCTTCTTCGTTCTCCTCCTTCACTTTTCTTCTTCTTCTTTACTCTTCTTTTTCTTCTTCTTCTTCGTTCTCCTCCTTCACTCTTCTTCTTCTTCTTTACTCTTCTTCTTCTTCGTTCTCCTCCTTCACTCTTCTTCTTCTTCTTTACTCTTCTTCTTCTTCGTTCTCCTCCTTCACTCTTCTTCTTCTTCTTTACTCTTCTTCTTCTTCTTCTTCTTCGTTCTCCT
Source organism: Acanthosepion pharaonis (assembly GCA_903632075.3). Lineage (NCBI taxonomy): Eukaryota > Metazoa > Mollusca > Cephalopoda > Sepiida > Sepiidae > Acanthosepion > Acanthosepion pharaonis. The sequence continues at coordinate 26,271 of CAHIKZ030000840.1, read as the reverse complement.
CCTTCACTCTTCTTCTTCTTCTTTACTTCTTCTTCTTCTTCTTCTTCGTTCTCTCTTTCCACGCTTCTTCGTTCTCCTCCTTCACTCTTCTTCTTTACTCTTCTTCTTCTTCTTCTTCGTTCTCTCTTTCCACGCTTCTTCGTTCTCCTCCTTCACTCTTCTTCTTTACTCTTCTTCTTCTGCCTCTTCTTCTTCTTCTTCTTCCTTCTCTCCTTCCACGCCTCTTCGTTCCCCTCCTCCACTTCTTCTTCTTCTTCTTCTTCTTCTTCTTCTTCTTTCTCTCCTTCCACGCCTCTTCGTTCTTTTCCTTCACTCTTCTTCTTCTTCTTCTTCTTCTTCGGTCTCTTTCCACGCTTTTTCGTTCTCCTCCTTTACTCTTCTTCTTCTCCGTTCTCACCTTCATGCTTCTTCTTCTTCTTCTTCTTCTTCTTCTTCTTCTCTTTCTTCTTCTTCTTCTTCTTCTTCTTCTTCTTCTTCTTCTTCTTCTCCTTCTTCTTCTTCTTCTTCTTCTTCTTCACGTTTCTTCTTCGTTCTCCCCACTTCATTCTTGTCTTCTTGTTTGTTCTCCTCCTTCTCTCTTCTTTTTTCTTCTCATTATTATTATTAGTCGTAGTAGTAGTGGTAGTAGTAGCAGCAGTATCAAGTTTTGCGTCTGCTTGTTCCTTTTCCGAGTTGCCTCCAAGTTTCGACCAGAAATCTCAAGAGACTGGAAGTCAAGAGAGCCAAAATTGTGGGTAGACTTCGCTGGATTTTTAGCTGCCATTCCAGGAATTATTTTCCATAATTTTATCATGTCGTACGATTTTGTATAGCAGCTTAAAGTCCCCAAAAATTGTGCCAGGTGTATGCATTTATGTACATCAATTCAAATGTAGAATTTGATTAAACGAAGAATATGAAAAAAAATTGAATTATGTCACAGGTGTAAGATTCGGTAAAGCCATAGAAGAACCTTCAATATACGATGTAGAAATCATTGCAAAATGCATAGGTTTCTGTGATTGCATGAGAATATGGATGCAAATGTGTAAGGTTTTTCGAATCTATGACAACATGCAGCCAAATGAGAATTTGTGTATGCAAATGTGAAGGGTTCTGTGAATCAATAAAAATGTGCATGAAAGTCTATAGGGTTCTGTAAATCTATAAGAATATGCATGCAAATGTGTAAGGATCTGCGGATCTTTGAGAATATGCATGCAAATGTGTAGCGTTCAATGAATCTATAAGAGTATGCATGCAAATGTGTAAGGTTCTACGAATCTTTAAGAATATGCATGCAAATTTCAAAAATATACCTTCACAACCGGTCGCATTGATAAAACATTCCTAAGGATTGATTGGTTTGTTTTTTATAGTTTATCACCCTTTCATGAGTTTATTTAAAGCCGAAACATATTTTGGATTCTAAGATTAATTATACTTTTGTGAGAGATCATTGCATTAACGATTTTTTAAGAATAACAAGTCCTACTATTTAATCCATATCTGGGGAGAGGAGATGGATTCATACGTTTCCCAAGGGTATTTACGCGTCAGTGAATGTAACAAACCCGATTGAAATTCGAACTCGAGTCACAATTATCTATTCCGCTATTGATTACACCACCTGCACATCCAACCGTTCCTGAGCATGGAGGAAAATCTCACGAACGTAATCTTATTTAATTTTGCCAAATCCGCTTAATCAGGGAGTTAAACATAATTTTTCATTTTGTGTTGGGGTATGGTTCCTTCTTCTTTATGTGCTGTGTCCCCTCAGGACGTTAGCGATCATGGCTCTCCACAATTTCCTGTCCTTCATAGCTCTTAATAAATTGTGTCTTTTTGTTATCGCTCCTAAACCTTGTTCCGGCATCCATTTACTCAAGTTCACTAAGTTATGCGTTGTTTTCCTCTCTCTCCCTCTTGCCTTCAATCTGTCTTGTGAGTATCAAATTTTCTAAGCCTTCTTTTCTCATTATGCGCCCTAGAAATTTCAATGTCTTTCCTGGTGTTAAGTATAAGTTTCCTTTTGTTTCCATTTTCTCTAAAATTTTCGTCGTTGATCAAATGTTTTGTCCATGTTATGCTCAGCATCCTTCTGTAGAATCACATTTCTGTTGCCTCAAGTCTCTTCTTCATCTGTGAAGAGATTGTTCAGAATTCACTGCCATATAGGACAACCGGTATTATATAAAAGTTCAGTACTCTTTGCTTTGTTTCTAATGGAAGGCATCTTACTCTATCCTAAAGTAAAAAAAAAAAAATAAATAAATATTATGCAGCAGTTCAATACTCTTTTCTTTGTTTCTAAAGAAATTTTCCTGTTTCTTAATACATTGCTTATTTTATGAAAGGCTTCTTTCCCTAACCTAATGTAAAAAAAAATAGATATCACACAACAATTCAGTACACTTTTCTTTGTTTCTAATAAAAATTTTCCTGTTTCTTAATACTTTACTTAGTTTCTGGTAGACATTTTTCTCTACCCTAATGTAAAACAATAGATATTATGCAGCAGTTCAATACTTTTTTCTCTGTTTTTAGCGAAATTTTCGTGTTTCTTAATATATTGCTTAGTTTCAGGAAAGCATCTTTCTCTATTCTAATGTAAAAAACTAGATATTAGGCAGTAGTTAACTACTCTTTTCCTTGTTTCTAACGAAACTTTCCTGTTTCTTAATACTTTGCTTAGTTTCTGGTAGGCATTTTTCTCTATTCTAAAGTAAAACAATAGATATTATGCAGCAGTCCAATACTCTTTTCTCTGTTTTTTAACGAAATTTTCGTGTTTCTTAATATATTGCTTAGTTTCAGGAAGGCATTTTTCTCTATTCTAATGTAAAACAATAGATATTATGCAGCAGTCCAATACTCTTTTCTCTGTTTCTAACGAACTTTTCGTGTTTCTTAATACTTTGTTTAACTTTTGAAAAACATCTTTCGTTATCCCAATGCACCTTCGGATTTCCGTGTCGCATTTTTCCGTCCTCTGTTAAAATTCTTCCAAGGTATGTAAATCGTTTTACCTGTTTGATTTTGGTATCCCCAATTTGCAATTTGGATGTTGGACTGTCCCTTTTGCTAACAACCATGTATTCTGTCTTTTTAAAATTGATGCTTAGTCCCATCTTCTCGCTTTAGTGAACCACTAGCTATTAGGGTTGTCTAAGTTTTGATATGCCACATCTTTCAAGATCCTTGCATTTATTTAATTAACTGAACAATTTGATCATCGCGGGTGTGACGATAAACAACGTCCGCGTCCTGGGTAAGACGATAAATTACGTCCGACAGCAAGGCCTCTGATCAGGAGGTTTTGAGGAGCGTGGAACCACCTCTTAATTGGTGATGTTCCCAGGTCCACCCTGGCCCGAGTTGGTAGTACCTATTAGGGTTCCAGCTATGAGCAAATAGTTAACCCCCAAACTGGGATCAAAGCACCGGGAAAAGTGTAAAAATAGGTTATTAATAAAAGCAATCCTTTTTTGTAAAATTTATTACCAGAAATAAATTTTTGAAGGAAAAAATTAGCAGCAATACATTTCTGAAAAATATTACTAGCAGCGAATTTCTGAAAGAAAATATTACCAACAATACATTTTTTTATATATATATATATATATATATATATATATATATATATATATATATATATATATATGTCTGATTGAATAAATTACAGACATTATGTCTGCTAATTTTTAACAAAATCCGTTCATACTCACGAATAATCTTCCATGTATTGATGTTAAAAGATGAGAGAAATGTGCTATAGCTGTTTAAATTTCTTTTATTTTCATTTCCCAAGTACTTTCGATCTTCTTCCAAGATCATCTTCAGGGTTGTAAGTAATACAAAACTATACGTTGTTCATGAATATAAGTATTTATACAAAGCTGTGCGTTGCTATCCATTACCGTAATTTTTTCATTGTGCTTTTAAATGCAAAAGGGTTGACTATATGCTGAGCGTTCATTAGAACGTGAAAAATTATCCGTTATGGAATTTTTTTCTCTCCATGTCATGAATTCCATAATGGATAATTTTTTCACGGTAATAGACCGAAAACTTTAACGTATCTGCGTTTCTTGGCAGATTGTGAATTCAGTCCCTGTGTTTGACAAAGATCATACTCTAGTTCAATCGAAGAAACGAACAAGTGACACAATGGTGAATACGTCTGGCGAACATAAAGATGGAAAGTGATATGCGAACAATCTTCCCCTCTTGAGTGGAGAAAGCGATCGTTTTAAGATTCTAATGAGGTTTAAAAGTTTCATTATTGCTTAGGATTTACTGTATATTTCCCACAATACAACCCCTTTCTCACAGGCGAAAAGTCGCAAGTACATCGCTATTTTATCAAAGTTCAGACAATCTACATTCCTTAGTTCCACCAGTTCTGACCAGACACGCCACATCCACAGAGTTAAATCGTCCTTATTTCCTTCGTATTCTATTAATAAGAAGAACGTTCCAAACAGACCGCTTCTTCCCGAAAACAGTTATTTTGTGGAAAAAAAAATCCGGAGAAGATGTTCCTTCATGTCTTCCTTTTACGTCCACGCAACCCTGCTTCAATCAGTAAGCCTCTACCTTGGACGACTCTCGAACTTTGCAGTGAGTGGGGAAAAAAAACTCATCCGAACATTTTGTTCAAATTAATGGAGTGGCAGATGACGAAACGAAAACGAGGCCAGCAGACGATTTTTTTTTATTTCAAAGAAAACCAGGCGTTCGTTGTTGTAAATGAACTTTTTGAACGGCCGAAGCGAAGCTCAACGAACTGACCTGATACTAAATATAATAATTTTAAATTAAGATGTACTGAGGCCGTAGGATAGGGTCTGAAGAGAATTTCAAGAGGGTGAGTCGCAAATTATTTTCTCCCGGCCACCAAATTTTTAGTTTTTTTTTTTTGTCCACTTCAAAAGAAAAGGGGGCTGATCATTTAAAATGTGATTTGTTTTATGAAAAGGAGAAAAATGTCCACGATGATAGACTATCTCTTTTTTTTTCATTTTGTTTTGGGGGTTGGGGGCGGAGTTCTTCAATTTTTTTTTTAGTCATTTTCTATCCCAGGGAATTATGGGAAAACAAATATTAAATAAAACAAATAAATAGATAAGGAAAAATAAAGAAAGCAGTTCACGTGACCCGTTAATGACTATTTCCCCCCTTCCCTCCTCAACGGAAGCAGGATACAACACATAAACGGTTCAATGTGTGTGATATGGGTGGGGGTGCATACGCGCACCATACGGTTGTAGTGTTAGAGACGAACACCAGGAAAAGATCGAACCACAAATCAGTGATCAAAGAAACTAGTGAGATATAAAACGACTAATATACTTGAAGATATATATATATATATATATATATATATATATATATATATATATATATATATATAGAGAGAGAGAGAGAGAGAGAGGAGAGAGAGAATGATTAGACTGAGATAGATAGATAGATAGATAGATAGATATGATCAGACTGAGATAGACACACAGAAATTCAGAGAGAGAATGTTGGCTTTGATACACCCAACGCAAAAACCCGTAGGACATTTGTGGCGATCGAACCCACTCCCCTGACGAATTGAGGATTAGATTGGTGTCTACCGTTCTATCCCCCCCTGGCATATCGCACAACTATTTTATTTCAGAAACAAAAAAAACACCATGTTAGGCATGAACCCTAGATCAATGACGAAGCAGTTTAGTACACAAGCAATGATCAAATGAAGGACTACTATCTGGATGATATGGTAACGGAGGGGGTCGCCATTGTGAAGGGGAATATTTGTTTCCGTTTCCATGGCGTAAGTGATAAAAATGGGGGGAGGCATTCACAAAAGCTGTTATCGGCTAAAACAGGATTGATCGGGCACAAGGACACAAAACTGATGCGCCCGAAAGATGAAGAAAAGACGAGCCAAAAATGAATAATGAAAAGACTTCATCTTTGAATTGAAATATCTTCAGTGGTGTGACTCTGTCCGAATCTACAGCCATATTGCCATCTATCTGATTTCACATGACTTATTTTAATGGTTGGTATGGATTCAACCGAGAAAGTTGGGATAAAAAGCAAGAATAAGATGAAGAAAAGACTAGCCCAAAATTAATAATGAAAAGACTTCAACTCTAAATTCAAATAACTTCAGTGGTTTGATTCTGTCCAAACCTACGGACATATTGTCACCTCTCTGATTTCCCATGACTTATTTTAATGGTTGTAAAGATTTCCATTCACTGGAGAATACGACCAGCTTGCTAGCTGTGTAGCATGCGACCTATCGCATCCCTCTTGCAACACGGCTTCCATTTAAGGAAACATCATTTCAGAATTGAACCCAAAAATCAATAACCCAGTCTAACACGAATGGCAGAGACTACGACTGCTATGCGAAAAGGTGAGTGGTAGGGTGTATAGGTTTGTGAATGGGTTCAGTGCTTGCACCAGGCGAGGGAGTCAATCGATAATTCATTCTGGTATTATTTTCTCAATGTGTCGCCCGTTTTGCATTCAATGCCCTAATCAGTGAGTAGAGCAAGCTCCCTAAATAAACAATCGAAGAGGAATTCATTGTAGTAGAGTGCTTGCTGAGAGCACTTGTCTTTGCACGTTGCTAACAACGTGCGGTTGAAACAGCCATCCCCAGGAATGTGGGTCTTCCGTCATGTCTGCTTTCACTTAATAAATATGAGAACGAATTCAACTGGAGCCGCTACGTGCATGGAATAGTTGCATGGTTCTCACCAAAGATTATTCGACATTTTATTCCATTACGATACAGCAGATATAAAAAAAATTAATGGCAGTATTTTAGTTTAAGGGATAAAAGAAATTCGACAATTATGAGTATTATTAATTTTGCACTGTCTAATAACTGACCGAGTAACACGAAATACATACATATATATGGTGTACCGGTGTCGTCAAAAACGAAGATTAAACATCTCTTCTAATGTACCCATTATGCATTATAGAGCCGAGGACATACTTTACACTATATAGGATATAAACAACTCATTAAAGAGTTTTAAATATGCCTTGTTCCATAAATGATGCAACAGATATAAAAATTTAATAGCAGTATCATTGCTATGCTATTTTATGCTCCTTTATTTATAAGAAACTCCCTGTTATATTATTGAAAGAATTATAAAGATTATTTGTCCTATCTAATTGCATAAACCCTGATACGAAAGATATAAATAAATACATAACGGTAAATATTATATAGTGTTGATTAATTTTATTCTAATTACATAAACCCTGACACGAAAGATATAAATAAATACACAACGATAATTATTAGTGTTGATTATTATTATTTATTTATTTACATATTTGTTTATTATTTTTATCATTTTGTGAATAATCTTAGATTATCTGCCGAGTTCCAAATTTCATATTTCCATGATTACCGTTAAAACACAGCTTTAAAGTGTTGGTTTTAATATATCGGACTTCTTGTCAGATTTTGTGTTTAATCTCTTTGCCTGGCTAATATTTCAATATTCTATATACAACAATTACTGGTGCAACGCAATCTTTCTATCCAAAATTTAGCATTGCAATGCAATATGATCGTTTATGCGCAAACACATATAGGTACTCTATTTTGATATCATGTAACAGATTCCATCTTACACCGTCAAATCGCTCAAAAATATCACCCAAATCTTACAAGTGAAATTGAGGTATTACGTATGCTAACGTTTTCCCAGATTCCATAGACTGTGTTTCGAGCTAGCTTAAATATTTTAAACTCTCGTAGTTTTCATGTATATTTTTTTATTATTATTATTATTATTATTATTATTATTATTATTATTATTATTATTATCATATTTCCTTTGATTTCTGATGTAAACTCATTTCTTTCCGGGTCCCAACCAGAGACCTATGATTAGAAATGGCATCATGACATTTTCCACTGAGCAGTTTTGAAAAAAAAAAATCACAGATATTTTACATAGATAAAGCCCTTCATAAGGTGTTGGCTGTACTTGTGAGGACAATTTTTTGTATTTCTTTAAGGCACGGGCTTCCAGGAATCTCTTCAATTAGTCTACTGAAATCTTTTCCAACCAATCCTAGGGATCCAACTACAACAGGGATTGTTGAGGTTTCCATGTGCCACATTTTTCAATTATTATTATTATTATTATTATTATTATTATTAATATTTCTCTTTGATTTCTCTGGTGTAAACTCATTTCTTTCTGGGTCTCGACCAGAGGCCTAAGTTCAGAAACGGCATCACGACATTTTCCACGGAACATTTTTTAAGGAAAAAAAAAAAGCTAAAATCACACGTATTTTACGTAGAGAAAACCCTTCGTAAGTTATGAGCCGTAATTGTGATCACAATTTTTTTTTTTTGTATTTCTTTAAGGCATGGAGCACCAAGAATCCCTTCAATTAGTCTACTGGAATCTTTTCCAATCAATTTGAGGGCTCCAACTACAACTGGATTTGTTGATGTCCTCATGTGCGACATTTTTGAATTTCCGATTTCAAGGTCATTGTATTGTAATAGTTTTTGACGATTTTCAAAGATATATTATAGTCTGCAGGAAGTGCCATATCAACAAGAAGGCACAATTTATTTTAGTGGTCTCTGATCACGATGTCAGGGCGATTAGCTTTGATTGCTTTCTCTTTGTATATTGTAAAGTCTCATAAGATTCTTACAGGTCCTTTCCGTAAAAGTTTCAGATTTTCCCGTACAGATATTGGCCCACTCAGTCAAGCCGGGTTTTATAATCAGTGGGTGCCAATATCGTGCAACCTGATACAAGATGATCAATTATTTATCACAGAATCTGCATTTTAGGCTAACATTTCTAGTTATGAAGCATTATTCCTGTACAGCAAGAATAAAACCTTCGAAATTTGAATGTGTTTCTGTAATTCTTCCTTTCTTGAATGTTACTTTGGCACATTTATCTCATCCAAAATCCATACCTATGACGTCACTGAAACATTATACACTATTGAGGAGACCCTTCAACACATTGTCGTCTTTGGCAAAGAATTTGAGATCATTCATTTAGAGTAGGTAATTGAATAATTTCTTGTTTACTTTGTATCCATAGCTATTATTGTTTAGTTTATGCGTAAGGGAGTTTAAGGACAATCAGGAGTTGACAGGGAGTCTCCTTGAAAGATTCCACGTCGGATATTCAGGTGGTTGGAAATGGCAGTGCCTTTGGTGTGCTTTAGGTATAATGTGGTTTTCCACATTCCCATGCTGTGTTTAAGGAAATTTAATGTCACCGAGTGGTCTTTGGACATTTCCAAAATCTTAAGGATCCAAGAGTGTGGCACATTATCAAAGGCTTTACGGTATTCTATCCACGCCGTGCTGAGATTTCTAGCTGTTTTCCTGCAGTTTTCTAGGATCATGTTGTTTATCAATAATTGACCGTTGCAACCATATGAACCTCTCCTGCATCCCTTCTGTTCCAGAGGAAGAATGCTGCTTGCTTCGAGAAAAGAGTAAATACAGTTCATCAGGACAGATATGATCAATTTATACGTGGTGGACAGACATGTTAATAGCCTATAATTTTTCGGATCATCTTTTCACCCGTTTTTTGTCAGGGGATATGTAATACCTTGAGTGATCCATTCTAGGACTTCATTGGGATTACTAATAAGCATTGATAAAGTTTGTGCAAGGATTTTATGGATTGATGAGAGTTATTATTATTATTATTATTATTATTTTATTTCCTTTGATTTCTGATGTGTACTCATTTCTTTCCGGGTCCCGCCCAGGGACCTAAGGTTAGAAATGGCATCATATTTTTCGCTGGAGAAAAAACAAAAAAACAAAAACATATTTTACATAGATAAAGCCTTTCGTAAGGTGTGGGCTGTACGCGTGAGAACATTTTTTTTTGTATTTCTTTAAGGCATGGACTTCCAGGAATCCCTTGAATTAGTCTATTGGAATCTTTTCCGACTAATCCAAGGGCTCCATCTACAACAGGGTTTGTCGATGTTCCCATGTGCCACATTTTTTCGATTTATTATTATTATTATTATTATTATTTTCTTTCATTTTTGTAGTACACACATTTCTTTCCGTGGTCAGAAATGGATTCATGACATTTTTCATTGAGCATTTTTGTAAAAAAAACAACAAAAAAAAAACTAAAATCACCCACATTTCAGATAGATAAAGCTCTTCGTAATGTGTGAGCTGCACTTGTGAGTACAATTTTTTTCTATTTATTTAAGGCATAGGCTACCAGGGATCCCTTCAATGAATCTATTGGAACCTTTTCCAATCAGAACAAGAAATTCAACTACAACTAGAATTGTTGATGTCCTCAAGTACCTCATTTCAAATCTTTCCATTTCAAGATCATTGTATTTTTTTTTGTTTTTGTTTTTTGTTTTTGTTTTTATTTTTTGAAGAACTTCATAGACTCATTATCGTCTGCAGGAAAGGAGATTCTGTTTTCGTGGTCTTCAATCACAATGTCTGGGCGATTAGCTTTGATTGTTCTGTTTGTGACAGACAAAGTTGATGATAAGATATTAGTTACATTCTAGTTAGTTTCCACCATTTTTGTTGAGAGTCCTTCTAAAATACACAAAGTAATCTCTCGGAATTTGCTGTTCATAAACAGAAACCGGTCACAGTCCGTACTACATTCAGGCTTAGATATTTCAAAATTCTGGTTCTTGCATTTTATATATACGTAAATATATCAATAAACCTCCAGTCAATAAATAAAGCCAATAAATAAAGTCAATAAATAAACTTCTTACACATAAAATATCTTTCAAATGATCTCCTTTCTTGTCAATGCACTTGATTCAACAGTGATTATTAACCGCGTATATCGAACATAATACAGTAAAAATTTCACATCCAAAGTCAAATAAAAAAGACGTATTGATCCTTCTTCGTATGCAATGTGTTTATTTGATGAGTGCTTAGGGCGCCTACACTGAAGTAATAATTATAATGTTTGTCAAATCAAAGTTTCTGGGTTAGATCCTGTCTGCTTGTAGTATTATGGCTGCTTGGTGTCATCCGAAGCAAACCTTAGATATATCTAATTGATAGAAAAGGCCGTCTTTATGAATAAGCACCTTCGCCAAGTGAACCTTGAATGATAGTGTGGAGCAGACTCCCTCAATCACAATGATGTGCAATGGCGGGGGAGCTATGTGCTTGACAGCTGATTAATGAAAGGGTTGCAGTGTCAGAAATCAATGCGTTATCAACGGCCATAGAATAATTCATTGAAGTTTTAAACAATTAATACTTTCGCTTCTTACAAAATCCAGGCTCGCGACATACTCATTTCCGGTGAATGAGTAAAGGCAGACAAATCTAGCCCAATGTATAAAATTGGCTGACTCTTTTTTTTTTCTTTCTTTTTTTCTCTCCTCTTTCTTTCTTTTTTCTCCTTCCTGTTTCTGTCGCTGTTTGGGCACGGGAGCCTCATCAGCATACACGCAGAGATATTAACAAACCAATCAGCGTTCAGGGACTCCGATTCAAATCGTAACTGTCTGCTTACGCTAAGCGATCGTCAGACGCCATTAAACATCTGACGATCGCAAAGCGTGAAGCGAAGAGTTTCATTGAGTTTTCGCCTGAAATATGTGACGCTAGTTTCTTTTACAGATGCTTGGTCATGTAAATAGAATTGCATGAATTTAGGAATCAGCTTTAAGCGAAAAACTCATTGAACGATAGTAATAGTAAACTTCAATACATATTTAGAAAAAGAGACCAGAAAAAAAAAAGCTTAGAAAAATTAAATAAAGAAAATAATGAAGGAACGTTCATTGTTATTTAATCAATGGAGCATAATACTAAGGAACTCCGGATTATGCACCCAACGTGTTCTTTTCTATTTTTCTCCATACCTGCGCACTTCATATATATATATATATATATATATATATATATATATATATATATATATATATTGTCTGGAGCATTTTACTTTATATATATACATATATATATATTATATATATATATTATTATATATATATTATATTTTTATATTAAATTATATATATATATATTTATATTAATATATATATATATATAAATATATTTATATATATATATATATATATATATAATATATATATGTATATATGTTTGTAATATATATGTATATATATATATATATATATATATATATATACATATATATATATATATGTATATATATATATGAAGTATATATATATATATATATATATATATATATATATATATATATATGCATATATATGTATATATATATATATATATATATATATATATATATATATGCATATATATATATATATATATATATATATATATATATATATATATATATATATATATATGTATATATATATATATATATATTATATTATATATATATATAAATTTAAAAGAAAAACAGACCACTTTAAGGCTCCATAGTAATAATTTATTTCACCAGAGAATTTTACTTTTTCTCTGGATCCTCAGACTTTACTTTCAAAGACGAAACGAAAAAATTAAATTTAAAATCTACACTTTTGACGGGCAGTATTAAGCTTATATAAGTTGAATTAGAGGGTGATGAGTAATGGTGTGAAAGACATGGTCGAGCTTAGAGAGGGAAGGGAGACAAAGTCCGACAATCATTTTTAAGACATTTTTATATTTATACATACTTTTTATAGATACAAATATTTTAAGTAAATGCTTTGTTTATAATAAACAGTATCAAAAAACATTTACCGGCCTGAATGTCCGAGAAATTTTCATAGAAAATATTCGTCCTCCGACAGGAATTGAACCTGTATCCTATACGGAACCGTCATATAGCCTGACGTGTCTTTAACCGATTGGGTCACAGAGTCGATTTTACTGTCTTTAAAATACAATCTTCCATGATTCTTTCACGTACAATTATATCTGCTCGATGCGTATCCAAATGTAAACAAATGACGTCACACATTATGAAATGGCTATGGCTGAATGCATATATCAAGAATATCAAGAGTTTAAAGAAAGATTGTCAGATTTTAAGCGCTGAAATTTGTATCCAAAAAACATACACCTTTCATGAATTTTCTTGATTTATTAATTGCTTTTAGAAGATGAATTATTTCAGTAGTAAAGTTTAGTTGAACATTATTATTCTATCATGGAAATATTTAATTTTAGTCTTTTTTTAGCAAAAAAAATTGCTCAGTCCCAAACTGAATTTACCTAATCCATTTTGAACTTGCTATGTCCCATTTTGGATATGAACTTGCTTAGCCCCGAAATAACTTTGATTAGACTCAAATTGAAGTTTAAATATTATAGATATCTATCTACTTATCTCAGTCTGTTCATATCTATCTATCTATCTATCTATCTATCTATCTATCTATCTCAGTCTGTTCATATCTATCTATTTATCTATGTATCCCAGTCTGTTCCTATCTATCTATCTATCTATCTATCTATCTATCTATCTCAGTCTGTTCATATCTATCTATTTATCTATGTATCTCAGTCTGTTCCTATCTATCTATCTATCTATCTATCTATCTATCTATCTATCTCAGTCTGTTCATATCTATCTATTTATCTATGTATCTCAGTCTGTTCATATCTATCTATCTATCTATCTATCTATCTATCTATCTATCTCAGAACCAATCGTATGAGAACTGATTTTTAATCCGATATTCTTGCCTTCTGCGTCGATAACCATTAGACTATGAGCAGATGATGGGTCTATCTAAAAGCCATTCCAATAACTTGGACCGATTTTAAACATGAAATAAGTTTAAGCTTCCAATTGACTTTCTTCTTTTTCTTTCAGATTTGGTGATATTATTTTTCACGCATAATTGCCATGACTTAAATAACATGATCCAATAGAGAAACAAATAAATTTTCACCAATAACACTGATTTATTTACTGCTGATTTTGATCCGTCTTAATGAAACACCCTTTATATACAGGGTGGGTCAAAATTATGTTAACACTATTATGAGAAGATGAGTCAAAATTATATTGAGAGGGTTTCAGATAAGAGTTTCACATCAGGGAATTTGGTGTCCATACCAATGGTCCGCTATGTCCTATCTAACAATTTGGAAAACTTTGACTGATACAAGCGCGAACATTACGAGTAAAATGGAAATAACCTGCTCGTCTGATTTGTAGGGGGTATGTTACCAATTGCAAACTCTTGCAGAATTTGTAAGTAACCATTTACAGTCACCGTTGGAGTTGTAAAGAAATATCGGCCATTTACACCCGGTGACTTCTGGTTAAGGAGTACGATAAAGGTTTAGCGTGTATAGCAAAAACTGTTAGAGACATCGAAGTACACAAGGAGAGAATAAAAGGTGTAATATCAAATATTCCCCGTGAAATGTGTGTCAAAGCATTAAATTGTATTGTTGATCGCTGGTTTTTGCTGGTGGACAGGTGGAGACTGTTCAGTAAACTCTGAATAAATAATTCCTCTTATACTAGATTTAATATAATTTTGATTCACCTTGTATATTTCTTGTTTGCCTGTGTGTCTCCTTCTTTCTCCATTCAGTATTGACTCTTTGTGTGCATCCATATTTATGCAATTAAATATCGCGGTTCTAAGTATATGCGTGCTTTTAAACCAATACTTTCCCGAGGTCTTCGATCTTACGTAAATATAACTTTTCTTTGTTCTCTCTCTCTCTCTCTCTCTCTCTCTCTCTCTCTCTCTCTCTCTCTGCCAGTTTTGTCCTTTATTCCTCTCTACGAAGCTAACCTGGGGTATTTATTTATGCAACTGCACCTAACGTCTTCAAAAACAGAGCATATTTATAGCCTGCCATTGCAAAGCGCATATCACGCGTGCGTTGTTTTATTTTTTATTTTATTTTTTTTCCCCTCCAGCGCGTCGCATTACTCGTTCAATAATTTCTACCGGCAGTTTTCGCTGTTTGGCTCGTGGGCGCATCTATTTACGCATGCTCCGCGATTCGTTCTGTGTTGCATACTTGGGACACTAGGCTGGGCCCGTGCATACGCAATATCAGTTACTTGCATTCTCTGTCGTAGTAACGGAAGCCTACAAGTGTGTCTGTCTGAATCCATAAGTTCCGCAAATGGCGGGATATCAAATGGGTTTTTGTTTTCATCTTTATTACCAGACAAGCTTCGCGTTGTGTCTGTCTGTCCGCATGTTTTCCTCTGCTTGTCTGTGTCTTTCGATCATTTTCCGACATTTGCTTGCAGTGTTTTTCTTTGTTTGGTTTCGTTTCGTTTCGTTGCTTTTGTTTTGTTTGGCTTTTCCTATTTTATCCGACTGACTCCCTGCTGTGTTGTCGGGTATCTAAGGCGACCAATCAATTGACTGTCAATGAACTTGATACCTGTCTGTTTTCCGCCATTAATTCCTTGTCATTTCATTTTCTTCTCTTTATACTATTGCTTTCTTTCTTTCTTTCTTTTTGCCTCATCCTGATTAATTAGTTTTTCTTTCTTTTTTCTTTCGTTTTTATTTTTTCAAATTTTCTTCACTTCTTTAACGCGAAATCTTCTTTCTTTCTTTTTTCTTTTTCTTCGGTTATTTCTCACTTGTAAATCTTTCGTTGCTTTCTGTTTTTTGTTTTACATTTTTTCTTTTCTTTCTTTCTTTTCTTTCTTTCTTTCTTTCTTTCTTTCTTTCTTTCTTTCTTTCTTTCTTTCTGTCAGTCCCTTCAGATCTATCTATCTATCTATCTATCTATCTATCTATCTATCTATCTATCTATCTATCTATCTCTTTCTTTCTTTCTTTCTTTTTTCTTTTCTCCTTTCTTTCTTTCTATTCTTCTATCTTTCTATCTTTCTATCTTTCTCTTTCTTTCTTTCTTTTCCCTTTCTTTTCTTTCTTTCTTTCTTTCTGCCATCCTTCTATCTATCTATCTATCTATCTATCTATCTATCTATCTATCTATCTATCTATCTATCTATCTATTTCTTTCTTTCTTTCTTTTCCATTTCACTTTCCTCCCGTATCATTTACTTTGCGCATCGAACCTGCCACACAAAACCAATCCTTGTTGTAGTTGTTAATAAACTCATCTTGTTAACTGGTCGCAATGACTTCAATCGCCTCAGACGTTTGATCGTGTGACGAGCTGATCTAATAATAGAAAACACCGTAAGCTCTACACCGTGGAGCATTAGACAGCGAGTCCGTTGCCAAAGCCATTACTGAAGATATGAGTTCGATTCTCTCTGTTATAGCCCATCCTTAGTAAATATGACAATAAATCTCTAACCGGGGATTAATTATTACAACTGAGAGTACAGTAGATCTTTAAATAAAAGAGCTCTCAATTTTGGCCTTGTGTCTGACGAATCCGTCTAGCAATGTTTCACAAGCGAGCCTTGCGGAGGGTGATTACTAGTGAGTTCGATTCTCAATGGGTGCTGCATATATTTAGCCTTGTGCCAGGAGGTAGAAAGTTTAAGAAATATGAATATAGGAAAAATTTATGCTTTTATTTATTCAAGTACTAGTGAGAATTTATGGGTAACCGGTTAGTCTTTCTTTCTTTCTTTCTTTCTTTTTCTTTTCTTTTCGTGTCTTTTATTCTTTCTTTAGTCATTTCATTCTTTCTTTCTCCCTCTCTTTCTTTCTCCCTCTCTTTCTTTCTTCCTCTCTTTCATTCTTTCTTTCTTTCTTTTTTCTTTCATTCATTCATTCATTCATTCATTCATTCTTTCTTTCTTTCTTTCTTTCTTTCTTTTTTGATTCTTCCTGGTTTATTTTCCATTTCTTTCATTCTGAATTAATTTTTTTTCTCTTTATGTTAACTTGTCACGTTTTTCTTTCTTTACTTTTCTTTCTTTCTTTCTTTCTTTCTTTCTTTCTTTCTTATTCTGTTTATATCTATCTGTCTATTTATCTATATATCCATTTCAGAATGTTCAGAAATATCAAACATTTTTTCTCATTTTCTTTTCTTTCTTGAGCCACCTTTGTTTTTATTTTGTTATTTTTTCCTTCCTTCCTTCCTTCCTTCCTTCCTTCCTTCCTTCCTTCTTGTTTCTTCTTTCTTTCCTTCTTTATCTTTCTTTCTTTCTTTCTTTCTCTTTCTTTCTTTCTTTCTTTCTTTCTCTTTCTTTCTTTTCCTTTGTTTCTTTCTTTCTCTTTCCTTCATTTTCTTTTTTTCTCTTTCCTTCTTTCTCCTTCTTTCTTTTTCCTTTCTTTCTTTCTTTCTTTCTTTTTCTGTCTTTTTCCTTTCTTTCTTTCTTTCTTTCTTGTTTTTTCTTTCTTTCGTTCTTTCTCTTTCTGTCTTTTTCCTTTCTTTTTTTCTGCTTTTTTCCAATCCTTCCTTCCTTCTTTCGTTCCTCTTTCTTTCTATTCGTTACGTCTTTTCTTTTTTGTCTTATTCCATCCTGAATTTCCACGCACTCTTTCTTTCTTTCTTTCTTTCTTTACTTTTCTTTCTTTCTTTCTTTGGTTGTCTCTTCCTTCTTTCTTTTCAATTTGCCTTTTCCTTTCTTCATTTTCTTCCTTCTTTCTTTCCTTTCTTCTTTTTCTCTGACCCTTCTCGCCTTCTAACCTCTCCTTCTCAACACTCATTTCTTTATCTCCTTTTTCCTTTCGTTATATCCTTCCACTCACTCTTCTTTCTTCGCCCTCCTTGTCACATTAGTAGTTTTCTTTGGCATTTTCGTCATGTCTAGATGTCACCAGTTAAGACGTTCAGTGCAACTACTACGCCATTCTTGAGCAGCATCTTACAAGATGAACATTAGCACGACAGCAATTGCACGTAGCCTCCACTCCTGCACATGCATATTCAAACACTTTCTCTCTCAATACACACACACAGGCACACGCACACGCACACGTACACACACACACATATATATATTATTTTATATGCGCAGTATTATATGCGCTCAATATCAGTGATAGAGCAAACATATTTAGTTTTATGGACATAAGTTTGTGACCCTGGGTTTCACGCTTTTGCGATCATCAGACAAACCCATTTATTTTTTAAAAATTGAACCTATTTACGCCTGTTTGGTGGTGGGAGAGGGAATTTCTCCTTTGTCCGTTTGGGATAGCGCCCTTACACACACAGACATAAGTACCTATATACAGGTGTACACATTTAAGTTCGCACAAAGACACCAATATAAACAATTCGAGATTAGGCGCAGACCCACATTACAATTGCGTATGTATGTATGCTTGAACGCATGGATGTCTATCTGTGCCAAATATATATATATATATATATATATATATATATATATATATATATATATATATATATGCATATGCATACACACTGAAGTCAACACTCAGAGGCGAAAAGGCTTTTCATGCTAGACGCAATCGTCAGGCCGCCTAACGATCACGCCTCTGAGTTATTGACTTCATATATATCCTATATATATATATATATATATATATATATATAATATCTAACATTTTTTAGCCTATTGATTGGGTTTATCATGAAGTACTCAGTCGCTTGGAGTGTTGACTTCAATGTTCACTTTTATATTTACATACGCTCTATCTCTTTAAATATAGCACGCCTTAAAACCATATTTCTTCATATATATATATATATATATATATATATATATATATATAAATATAGAAGTCTGATAGCACAGAACTTCTAAACTGTTTTGAACAAACAAAACTGTATTTTTTACTTTAAAATACCCATTTTGACCCCAAAATACCCAGAGAATCTTTGCCAATTTAAACCTAATATTATATATATGTGTGTGTATATAAAAATATATATATATATATATATATATATATATATATATATATATATATATATATATATGCACTGAGGAGCTGTGACACGGTGAAACAGTACTGTATGCGAATAGTAATTTAGCTCTTGATAAAATATTTTTAATTGAGCAGTGTTAAACGACAAGCTAATTTTATGAACAACAACCACTTGCGCTAATGCAAAGCTCTTCAAAAATGAATGGAGCACTTTGGCTGATTGGCATTTGTTTACATTCGTAAAAACAATACGCTAAAATTACTTGTTTCCTTCAGTTGAATGAAGCCAGTGAAATTCTGACTGATACCAAACCAGTCGGGTTTCTGTCCTGGCAAGCATTCGGATGTCTAGTCGTTTGAAGAACTGTGAAGCAGTACTGCCTACGGATGTCATAATAGTATTAAACTTTAAATATATATATATATATATATATATATATATATATATATATATATATATATATATATAGGTAACTATACTCGTCTCGAAAACTTTCGAATGATTTGCCAATAATCAAATCAATCTCGAAGGAAAAAAGTTTTTTTAAAAAAGAAAGAGCCAGGAACATGAAAGTCTGTCGAAAAATCGCAGAGATACAGGTTCAAAGCCCAAAGAAAAAAAAACGACACGAGTAAACAACTAACTAAAAAGAGCTCAATACAACCGTAGAGCAGACTACGTCAAACCTAGTGAGCCAGACAAACCTACATATATATATATATATATATATATATGTCTATTTATATATATATATATATATATATATATATATATATATATATATATATATATATATATATATATATATATATATATATATATATATCAAATTTTTAATATTGACCAAACCATTTATCCGTTTACTGTAGTCAAATGATGTTCAACATTAGGTCTTCAAAGTTCGCATGATACGCGATTACATAGGGCAGATAGATAAAAACAGAGTGAGATAGATAGATAGATAGATAGATAGATAGATAGATAGATAGATAGATAGATAATGAATGGAAGGAAGGAAGGAAGGAAGGAAGGAACATACAAGTTTTGAAGACCTAATTTTAATGGGGTCGCATCATACACAAGATATCGAATGAGCGTAGGTACTGCTTGCCCTGGCTATGCTGTTGACCAAACTATTTATCCATTTCCTGTATTCAAAAAGTCCAGCTGTATTTAAAATAAACTTGATTTTGATAAAACTGATGTCTTACTTAACTATATCCAATAATAATGCATGTAATATCCAGATATTAGTATCGAATTATAAAATACAAACATAGCGAATATGAATCTTTTCCATTGTTTACGTTTATAAGATGTTTAGCTGTTTCTCATTTGGTTATTTATGGCTGTACGCGTTTACGCAACGAGTATAGCGTTAATAACGATGCTTTTTATCATTCTCTGTTAGTTTTGAACTTATTTAACTAGAAGATGGGATAAAGAGATAGAGGAAAAGAGGTTAGTCTATTGTAATTTGGTCTCTCAAAATAGGAACTCAAATCATACATGAGATACATGATAAAATCATTTTTTATAAGTGAAAATTGGCGTGGGGTCGCATACAGTATATAGGATATATATATAAAGTCTTTAAACAAACTTGTATGAATGTATTGAGTGAATAAATAAATAAATGCTCAGATGACTCACCTTCTCTTGACAGGATGGGATAAATCTTTTGTATTTTTTAAAAGATATCTGGTTTTGAACATGCTATCCCCTTACTATTGTTGGTCTATTTTTAACATTGAGCAAACGTCTGCTCGCCTGGAATGCATTATCCTCCAGTAATTTACTGGTCGATTTGTTTTGTTAAGCGTAAAAGATTTTTTATTATATATATACCCTGTGTAGTCCAAATTGTGTAACAGTAAAATTGTCTACATTAAGGCTTGAACCGTTCTATCTTAGAAATGATTAAAGATTTCTTACTGGAATTCTCCGAGGTTTTTATAACAATATTAGACTCTAGTTTGAACAGTAAAAATATATTTAGCTCTAAATTGAAATGATGATCCCTCTTGCTGTTGTGACCTCCTGATCCAGTTTTTCTCTCTACTCTTCCCTCTGTTTTTTAAAATTATTCTTCGTTTTCTTGATGGTTCTTGAATAAAATTTGAAGATGGAAGCCAGAGTATGAATGTTGGTACCATTACTGAAGGCCTGAATGTCTTTTTCCTCTCACCATTGCTCAGTTGCGAAGACAGTGGGGCTTATACAGAATGATTTTAACCCGTTCTCTTTCTAGCTGAATAACTCAAAGGATTTTTCAGTGATTAATACAAGTGGTGTCAAGATAGCTAAACGTCTTATCTGAAATCCTGGAAAAAAGAAACTCAATTAGTTTAATGGTTTTTAGATTTTAAATATTTTGTGGGATGGACAATTATGCTGTTACATAATTTATACAATTTTACTGTTAAAATCGGTATCTATCTATCTATCTATCTATCTATCTATCTATCTATCTCTCTCTCTCTCTCTCTCTCTCTATATATATATATATATATATATATATATATATATATATATATATATATATATTAATGCATGTTCGCGTCTCGTATACACGGGTTAGACGTTGCTTTGAAATTTTTGCAACAAAAACAGACTATCATTATTGTTTCGTCCGTGTATTGTTTTGATATATTAAAATGTATTTGTCATCTTTTGATAATGGCTTATGTAAGCCAAAGCTTAGTTTGGTTAAACATATATCAATATGGTGATTTCCTTTCGTTTTTTAATGATAATGTTATTAATAGATATGAAAGACAATATGAAAAGAACTTACTTAAAATAAATAGACAAAACACCCTATTGATACATGTTTAAATCTAATCTAAGCTTTCGGCTTATATAAGCCATTATCAAAGATAACAATTTCAATAAATCAAACAACACACGGACGAAACAACAATGATAGTCCGCCCTTGCTGCATGAAAATTTCCAAGTAACGACAAATCCGTATATACGAGACGCAGAATCGAAAATCGCGTCGCAGCTCGTGACGTCACACATGACCGCGCGAGAGTGAAAAATGAGAAGTATTAAGTATGGGAAGCCGTTGGTGTAAACCAATGGCTTCTGTTATAAATTATAGGCATTTAAGGAGATTTGTGGAGATTTCATAGTTTATTTTGGTCAGATTAGGTTTCAACAGTTTTATGTATAAAGCTTCAAGAATTTTAAATTTTTGTTTATTGTTTTCATGTTTAAGTATAGTTGTGTTGTCAACAAGGATTTTCCGGAATTGAGTACGTGGGCAGGCATGTTGTTTTAAATGCCTATAAATGTTAGATTTATCATTTAAATGTAGAGACAAGCGTCGTTTTTCACTGTTAATATCTGTTAATATCTATCTCAGTCTGTTCCTATCTATGTATCTCTCTATCTCAGTCTGTTCATATCTATCTATCTATCTATCTATCTATCTATCTATCTATCTATCTATCTATCTATCTATCTATCTCAGTCTCTTCATTATCTATCTATCTATCTATCTCAGTCTCTTCATATCTATCTCAGTCTTTTCCTATCTATCTATCTATCTATCTATCTATCTATCTCAGTCTGTTTATAGCTATCTATGTAAGAATTTTTCTTGAGGTCGGCCCTTGTGACATTGCCTCAGTTACCGCCGAGTGGAACACTGATCGAAATGGGAATACTAAATTGAAGAACTAATCCAATATTGAAGCCATAATCCCTGTTTAAATCCAATAAGCCACTTAATCAGACGAGGCCTAGTAAACGTCTCCTGGCAGAACAATGAACGACGCTACTGACTCCAATTTTCTCGATTTAATTTTCCCGCCTACTTTTCCAACCCCATGTACTTCCATTCCTTGTTTATCGCCATTGCAAACTTACCGACAATTGATTTTTTTTCCCTCTCTCGTTTTTACTGATTCCGTCTTTTTCCATTTCTATGGCGCAGTTTATAAAATTGTTCAATGAAGTCGTTTTCTAATCCAGCGTGCAGCCGCCCTCACATTCCAACGCACAATTCGAATGACTGTCTGACTGACTGATGGCGCGGCCCTTGTCGACCAATCAAATTCTCCCGACGGGGCTGCACCGCACGTGTTTTGCTACGTCATTAGTGTCTTCAGCAAATGATAGCCGGTCATGATCAGCAGAGACGGCACCGATGTCACGATGAAGGCGCGTTGGCAGTGATGTCAACCAAGAAAGCGACGCAGTAAATTCACATGTGTAATCTATCTATCTATCTATCTATCTATCTATCTATCTATCTATCTATCTATCTATTTCACTCTGTTTATTTCTTTCGATCTATCTATCTATCTATCTATCTATCTATCTATCTATCTATCTATCTATCTACTTCACCCTGTTTATTTCTATCTATCTATCTATCTATCTATCTATCTATCTATCTATCTATCACAGTCTTTTCTCGCTCATTCCCTTTCTCAGTCTGTCCATATCTATCGATGTCTTCATCTATCTATCGATGTCTTCATCTATCTATCTATCTATCTATCTATCTATCTATCTATCTTCATCCTGTTTATTTCTTTCGATCTATCTATCTATCTATCTATCTATCTATCTATCTATCTATCGATCGATCGATCTATCGATCTATATATCTATCTCAGTCTGTTCACATCTATCTATCTATCTATCTATCTCAGAGACTTTTCTCACTTTCAGTCTGTTCATATCTATCTATCTGTGTCTACATCTATCCATCTAGCTAGCTAGCTATATTCGTCATCTATCTATCTATCTATCTATTAATATAGTTGCTTTTTTCCTTCTGTTCACTAAGTCTGTTGACTAGAGGCAGAACGCAAATCCTGTCCCCTTGAAAGATTAAAACTACCAAATATCCCTTTTCTAACATTCGTTTAATTACACAATATGAAATATCAGCTTAATATCCTCGTCTTTATTTAAAAAATAGTCCTAATTTAACTTCGTACTGTATGCGGCCAAATAGACGGAAACAGATTAAGAAATATTGTATAGCTCGCAGTCAATGAAACATGTATGATTTGAATATTAACATTCCATCTTATTTTTCCCCTGAACTCTTACCCCTTTAGGGAAAGAGCAAATACCTCAAACATATGTCAGTTCCTTTTTTCGTTCTGATTATTTTTTTTTTTCATCTGTCCGGATTTTAGTTTTTTGTTGTGAATTTTCCATTTCATGTTTTTCAGGTTTTATTTTCTCTCTCTCTCTTGAGATATATATATATATATATATATATATATATATATATATATATATTTTATATATAAGACATTTTTTATGTTTATAATTCTTTTTATAGATACAAATATTTAAGTAAATGCTCTGTTTATAATAAACATTAAACAACATTTACCGGCCTGAATGTCGAGAAATTTTCATTGAAAATATCATAGGAATCGAACCTGTATCCTATACGAAACCGTTATATAGCCTGATGTGCCTTAACCGATTGGGCCACAGAGGAGCATTCGGTTAGCAAGGTCGATTTTACTTTTAAATACAATTCTCCATGATTTTCTCTCATTCATTCATATCTGCTCAATGCGTATCCAAATGTAAACAAATGACGTCATACATTATGACATGGACAAAGTCCGACAATTATTTAAGATAATTTTTTTTATGTTATGCTTAAAAAAATGTCTTAAATAATTATCGGATTTGTCTATTTCATAATATATATATATATATATATATATATATATATAGCTTTCGCTTTTGATGACTGCTTTTTTTTTTTTTGGATATTGATATTGACTTTTTTTTTTTCTCTTTCTCTCTCTCTCTCTCTCTCTCTCTCTCTCTCTGTCATCATTTTTCTCTTTTTTAGTTTTTTTATATATATATATTGAGGTTACCTAGCATCAGAGCGGGTTCTGGGTTGGCAACCAGTCTAGGGGAAGGACAACCCAAAACCGTATGTAGCAGCCCTGCAGGACATTCTATACAAGGTCACAGAGTTCACACTGACTTTATAATTGCGGCTGCAGTCGACCTACGAAGCCGTCAATATATTAGCATTATTATTGATTTTTTTATTATTATTTCTTTTTCATTTTTTTTTCCTTTATTTTCTGTCCCCCCGTCTCTCTGAATACTTCTCTCTTTTTGCTTTTTTTTTTTTTTTTTGCGATACACCAATATACACGGCTATATTTTAAGGGCCTCTCTTTTTTTTTGCCTTCATCCCTCCGTCCACCTCTCTTTCTCTCTCTCTCTCTCTCGCTCGCTCTTTGTCATGCCGGCTCCATTTTGATGGGGTCTTTTTCTTTTGACATACGTACTGAGGGTATCTCTTTTACATGTTGACCTCTCTTTCTTTTCCTTGTCTTTTCCTATTTCCCTTCATCTATTTCTTTACGCTCTCTCTTTCACTCTTTCTCTCTTCCGCCCTCTCTCTATTTCTCTCTGACTTTCTCTCGTTCCCTTCACTTTCTTTGTCTTTTTTACATTTTCTCTTCATCTATCATTCTCTTTATTCTTTTTCATGGTGTCTCTTATCGGTCTCACTTTTCACTGTCTCCCTTTATCATCGTCTTTCTATTTCCTCTCTTTCTCACCTTTTCTTATATGGCCTCTCTCTCTCTCTCTCTCTCTCTCTCTCTCTCTCTCTCTATCTCTCTCACACACACACCTTTTACTCTTTTTTTATACACCTATCGAGAGAGATGCTAAATTTTTAGACTTTTAGAGTGCTAAGTTTTTGGCTTCTATATTTTCCCTTGTGTTTCTCCATTTCCCCTTCATGATTTTCTTTCTTTCTTTTTCTTTCTTTCTTTCTTTTTTCTTTTTCTTTCTTTCTTTCTTTCTTTTGTTTTTTTTCTTTTTCTTTCTTTTTTCTTTTTCTTTCTTTCTTTCTTTCTTTCTTTTGTATTTTTTCTTTTTCTTTCTTTCTTTTTTTTCTTTCTTTTTTTTTCTTTCTTTCACTCGTTCTCTTCCTCTTTCTCCCCCTCTTTTTTGGATGAGGAGGAGGTATTTTTCTTTTGATACACATACTGACGTTATATCTTTTGTATATCTTTTTCTTTTTCCATTTTCTTTCTTTTTTCCTTGTTTTTTTCTTTTTCTTTCTTTTTTCTTTCTTTCCTTCCTTCCTTCTTTCTTTCTTTCTTTCTTTCACTCGTTCTCTTCCTCTTTCTCTCTCTTTCTCCCTCTTACATTGCCTTCTCTCTTTTTTGTTGGTGGGGAGGAGTCTTTTCCGTTCGATCGCCAAAGTTAATCAATGTCATGCCTGGTCATTACCTAGATGGGTGACCGCTTGGTAATACCAGGGGGGGGTGAAAGCTTGGATGTGCGGGTGGCGCAATGGATAATGGCTCGGAATTGTTATTCGGAGAGCCGAGCTCCAATTCCACTTGGCTTCCGTATATACACTTATTCGCAAATACCCTTGAGAAAGCTATGGATCTACCTCTTCTCTCTCCCCCCGCTATGGGTTAATTAGTAAAACTTGTATCGCTAAACCATTATTCAAATTCTCTTT
>CAHIKZ030000839.1:692500-709276 GCA_903632075.3 Acanthosepion pharaonis | reverse complement strand
TGTTTCAAATCAGAATAATTATATTTTAAATCAGTTAATATTCCTCTAATAAATTGTCAGAAAATATATTTTATTTTTAGATTTTCAATTCTTTAATCTTTTAAAAATAATGATTTTTTTAATTATAAGAAAGACGTCTAAAAAGGGCGCTAATCAGATATTCTAGCCAAAAATAAATAAATAAATAAATAAAAATAAAAAATAAAATAGATTTTAATCAATATAATTTCTGTTTGAAATACAGCAATTTATTTTGCTTATGGGAAATAATAAATTTCATCCATTAGCTTTCAACTGAAAAATGAGAGCTTCAAAAATATTTTCATTTTTAAAAGGGCTACTGTCTTTCAAATGTCATTTACAAATGGCAAAAAGAAGAAGATGCAGGCAGAGGAAAATGAAGTGACAGTATCATTGAGTGGACTTGAAGATCATTTAAAGGATTCAGAGATTAGCAGGCAACCGAGACATCTAAAGGAAGCTGCTCAGGTGCCCAGTCGTGAAGTGACCCTTTGGACCATACCCGACGATGGGATTAAGGATGATATTACCACTGCGCTGAAAAAACCTGAAATCCCCAGTAATTAAAAATGACAATATCTTTAAAACACAAAGAGCTATGTGTATGGAAGGTGGGTATGCGTTTCAAATTCCACCCGGTCAAGCTAAAGAGCAGGGCAGAGAGAAGCTTTAGCCTCAGTTGGCAATCAGTCTAGGAGAAGGCTGACCTTCAACGGCACCTCGTAAAAAGCCAAGTTGATACCGAAACCACTGTAGTAACACTGGCGTGGTGAGGATGTGGCCGTAGGACTGTAAGTCAATGGGCTTTGTATTCCATGGAATGGGAAAACCAGGTGGTGGGTTTTGAATAAAGTACCCCTTGATGGTCAAACAGAGTTCAAAATACAGGTATCTAACCGACTCAGAGTTTCTCGTAGCACTGTTCATCAGAGGCAGAGGTGCAATTAATCCGATATATACATATAATATATATATATAATATAATTTACCTCCTAGAATGCACTATGCCAGAAAACAATATGTAGGAAAAATCTGAATGGCCCTTTAACTACAGAATTAATAATTATCGTGAGCGAATTAAATCGACTCCTATGAACAGTTATTACCTGTAGAACAACATTTCCGCCTAGAAAACACGATTTCAAAACCCATGCCAGATTCACTATAATTGAGAGAATAGAAAAGTTCAGAGCAGATAACATTAGAAAGATTTTAGAGTCCCAAGAAAATAAGTGGATACAACGTCTAAAAACACAATACCCAGCCGGGCTAAATCATAAATTTAACAATATATAATAGTAATAATCAACAAATCAAAACCTACCCACATTTCTCACCCACACAAGACAGATATGGTTACGGAGGAATGGAGGCCTCACACTTATACACCACCCACACGATTATACACACATACACACACCATACTCACTCACTCCAATGAGACAAAATGATAACACACACCTACAGCACACACGCTTACACATCATACCACTCACTCCCCTAAGAACCAAATAACACAACACAAACACTAAACAGAGACACATCCCCTCACCAGGTCCAATAAAACTGTCAAACTGACCAGAGAATTCAGGATAAAATGTATCTATCCAGTTCTTATCTCAAATAACAACTTAAAAGAGACTGTTTGACCAACACAAGGAATGTTAAAAGATTCATGTGAAAAAGATAAAAAATAAAAAACAATTGAAAACTACAGACAAAAGTTCATTTTCTCCAACAAAAAGACATTCATTTCTAGTAGTTCACTGCTAACAACAAGCAGAAATATTTAATTTCTCCTCCTGATGATGGCCATTTCGGTCGAAACTAATCGAGGAATCTAATGGAATAATAATAATAAAAAACGAAAGAATATTAATCTACAACCCAGTGTGTCTAATGATTTTAATTTTTAATTTTTTATTTTCTTATTGTTCAATATATATATATATATATATATATATATGAATTTCAAGAGGATGGAATGAATTCAGGTAGACCTCAATGTCCAGGACAGAACAAGAATATAATATAAGAGGCTCAAACACTAATATTAGTGTTTGAGGTTTATATATATATATATATATATATATATATATATATATATATGTGTGTGTGTGTGTGTGTGTGTGTGTGTGTGTGTGTGTGTGTGTGTGAAGAAATATACTTTAAGGTGTGCTATATTTATGGGATAAAGTGCTCAATATCTGAGATAGAGCGTGTGTATGAATATAAGTGAACATTGAACTCAATTTTGAGGCCTCGAGTGTTGACTTCAATGTTCACTTATATATATATATTTTAAGACATTTTTATGTTTATACGGTCATTATATATATATATATATATATATATATATATATATATATATATACATAGCATATCTACGGACGAGGTACGGTATGCCCCATTTACATAAATGCAGTAGTAAATACTGTATGTTGGTCTACAATTAGAGATTCATTGTAGAAATCACTTGACTCACTTCTAGGAGTTGACTACTTTTCTACGCGCCGCTGGTGAATCTTGCATGCGTTGTTCTTGTTCTAAGTATTATCGTTCATTATCAAGCTTCATTTGATTATTCTCTTCAGAATCTTCCCTAGTTTACAATAATATATATATATATATATATATATATATATGTATGTGTGTGTGTGTGTGTATTTACATGGATAAATTGTCGTCTAAATTACGCAAAATGAGAACGACTGACATCTCATTTTAGCAGATATATTTACCAAAATGTCTTGAAATACTAAAGACTAAATTTATTTGTTGAAATTGCATGACAAAGTGGAAAAGGTTTGCAAAGTTTATATATATATATATATATATATATATATTTGGATTTTTTTTGT
The DNA here is from genome assembly GCA_903632075.3 of Acanthosepion pharaonis. Lineage (NCBI taxonomy): Eukaryota > Metazoa > Mollusca > Cephalopoda > Sepiida > Sepiidae > Acanthosepion > Acanthosepion pharaonis. The sequence goes on along the minus strand of CAHIKZ030000839.1, from coordinate 706,394 downwards.
AACAAGTATTTGTAAATAAAATCCTTTCATTTGCGTTGATAAAGTTCTTTAGAGAACAGAACGAAAATTTCCTTTTCTATTTATTTTATTCATATTGTCCTTTACAGATATACATTATTTGAAATTTTTACACACACACACACAAATAGACACACAGACATACATACACACAGATTTTTTTAAGCGTTTCACCCTAACAAAGCGGGAAGCCACTAGGACGCAAGGGGTAGGAAGATTTGGAGCCAGATCAGATGGGGTGATAGAGTAAAAGGATGAGGAGAAGGATAGGGGATAGATCAAGGTAACTAGAGATGTCGATTGACATTACATTTGAATAGTTGGAGATTATAGCTCTCAGGGAAACTGGAATAGGGAGGGGAGTTCCACAGGCGAGAGGTGTGAGATATGAAGCTATTGGAGAAGAGATGGCTACATTTAGTAGATTCGACAGTGAAAGGGTGAGAGCGGGATGCCAACCTCGTAGGGCGCTTGAACTCGTGAATTCTGGAACCAGCGAATGCAGCTCCTCGGAGCAATTACCATGAAAGTATTTGTAAAAAAAGACAGAAAAGGCGACAGCGTGTCTTTGAGAGTGCGACTGTAGACGAGATGCCAGAATAGGGCCAATTATATATATATATATATATATATATATATATATATATATATGTGTGTGTGTGTGAGTGTGTATACATACATATTTTTTATCAATCCGACAAACAATTCCACTTTAAACGTTATATTTAGTGAATGCTCACATTTGAGTAACGCTCCATTTATTTAACAATATATGTATTTATTTTCATTAATCTACCTGATTATTCGAGAAATCTTATTACAAAAATATGTGCTACAGGAGAGCACCTATATATTTTTTAACAAGATTTCCATCCTGTATATAAATGATAAAATTGATGATTTCTACCTTCCGAGGACTTGTGCTTATAATTAATATAAGTTTTTCCTGAAATTTGATAAACGTAAATAAGTGGGAAGTAACAGAAGTAAAAAAAAAAAAATATATATTTTTTATCAAAATATCTAAATAAGGAAACATTTACAAATAATTTAATTCATTTCTGAATAAGTTCTAAAAGTTTCATTAAAATCCAATTGTTACTTGATTTTTGCAATAATTTTAAATCAGAGTCCGTTTTTCATTCAGAAAAAGACGTTGACATTTTCAAAATAAAATAATATTGGCGCCAGAAAAAAAGATTTTTGATGAAAATTTAGAAGGTTCTAAAAAGGATTCTTACATCCTTTGGTCTTTTCGTCTTAACAATAATTCTAAGATTTTAACGAAAAATATGTTTTTATTCAGTTTTAGCTATTTTTTCATCATCTGGGAACTTTGCACAAACGTATGTTCTATCTATCTATCTATCTATCTATCTATCTATCTATCTATTCATCTATCTGTCTGTCTGTCTGTCTGTCTATCTCTCTATCTATCTATCTACTAAAATTATTTGAAAAGGAAATTTTCTTTAGGCTTGAATCCCAAAACGATAAAACACTCTTATCATAAAAAAAAATTCCTACGAATTCATTTGTATATGCAAAGAATGATATATTCTTTTAAGCGTTATTGTATTGGATAATTCTGTCCGAAGCAGATTTTGAAAACTATCCAAGATGTTTTGGCAGCAGTAGTTCGGACAAAAAAATCAAAAGGGTTTATTCAATAACGTCGACACCAAATTACTAATCACCGTACATTATCATCGCCAGTGACTCACCATCACAGAACAGTATGTTGAACTCTCGTTGCAACGAGAACATAGAAATGGTGTGTTTTTAGTTCGAACTGTGTGCTTTCTCGATAATCAGTTCTGGTGAAGAAAATCCAACAGTTACTAGAACGCCATTTTTAATTGTTAAATGTGAGTGTGCGTAGTCAATTGACATTTTCGGACAGATTTTCGAAAAGCAAGAAAAGGAGGAAGCAAAACGTCAAAGGCGAAGATAGCAATTTACCGTGTCACTAATGTTTGTCGATTCGCTTAAACCTGCATAATAACTTTGAGTTATTTTAAATGAATTAAGTTTCAGTGTCTAATGAGCTTTTCTTTCAGATTTGCCAACTTAAACCATGGAAAGATTAACAATAAACAACGTGTTAAAGTTATCAAGCCCTATTACGAAAATGGACGTTTAAACAGAATTTGAATGAAGAAGTTCCCAGGTCGCATCATCTCTCGAAACAGCTAAGTCAATTGACCCCCGCAATCGTGCGACTTGATGCCTTCAGATTTCTTCCTTTGAGGTTATCTCAAAAGTAAGGTCTATGCCAACAAGCCAACAACAATTCAACAGCTGAAGGATGAGATAATAAGGCATATTGGTGAGATCGAGGAGCAACTATGCAGAGACGTCATCATAAATTTTGACCATCGAGTGGAGGTGTGCCGCCGAAGACTTGGCGGACATTTGGGTGATATTATTTTTCACACATAATTGCCATGACTTAAATAACATGATCCAATAGAAACATAAATAAATTTTCATCAATAGCACTGATTTATTTACTGCTGACTTTGATTCGTCTTAATGAAACACCCTTATATATAGTCCGTCTTAATGAAACACCCTTTATAAGGATCATCTTTAAATTTGCTTGTTCCTTCCAGATTTCGTTTAATGTTTTTGTTAGTTTGTAAGATGATAGAGTTACATGAAGATAATATCGAATAATTCTATTAGTTATTCTGTTAGGTAGCATGCTTTTATTTTTTAAAATTTTTCGTTATATATATATATATATATATATATATATATATATATATAGGGGTGTGGCAAAATGATCTGACACCTTTTAGGTTTAATAAAATTGCATTTCATTGTGAAAAACGTTTATTAAGAACAATGAATCAGTAATTGCTGCATAAAGAGCATTCTGTATACACTTCAGGCTTGATAGGCACGAACTCGTACCTGCTTGAAATATGATTTTATTATGGGTTATCAATTTTAGAGCTTGAGAAGCAGCACTAAAATTAAAATTTTACTGTGCCACTAATGCTTGTCGCTGCGCTAAAACCTTCATAATAAAAGGATCATCTTATAAATTTATAATTTGTATTATGAAGGTTTTAGCGCAGATGGATCCTGCGAGAATTCGTTTAATGTTTTTGTTAATTTATCAAACGATAGAGTTAAATGAAGATAATATCGTATAATTTTATTAGTTACTCTGTTAGGTAGCATGCTTTTATTTTTTTTACAAGTTTTCGTTAATGATATATATATATATATATATATATATATATATATATATATATATATATATATATACATATGGGTGCTGCAGAATGATCTAACACATTTGTAGGTATAATAAAAAGCAAAATAGAGTAAAAATAAAAAATGTGTTTATATTTTTGAAATGTCCATATAATGCCATTTTGTTTCATTTTCATTTTTTAGTTGTAACATGAATTCAATGATCGAGCATCGTGCTTTCTTTGTGGAAACGTTTATCAAGAACAACGAATTGGTAACAGTAACAAAAAGAGCATTCTGCATGTACTTCAAAACGATAGGCATGATCCTGTATATATATATATATATATATATATATATATATATATATATATATATATATATATATATTTCATTTCTTTTGTGGGAACGTTTATCAAGAACAATGAATCGGTAAATGCAACACAAAGAGTGTTGGCCTGCTGGATCACCTGATTTGAACCCATGCGATTTTTTTTCTGTGGAGATGCCTGAAATCAAAGACATATACGCATCTCCCTCGATCTATTGAACAATTAAATTATATCATTCTTCACATGAAACGACCCGTCAATTTATGGGCAACTTTCGTGAACGCATTCTACAGTTTGTGGAAAGTAATGAAAACCGTTGGACTGATTTAATTTTTAAAATGAAATGAAACAAAATGGAATCACATGCAGATTTCGAAAATAAAAACACATTTTACATTTTTATTCCATTTCACTTTTATTAAACCAAAAAAAAGTGTCAGGTATTTTTGTCGTACCCTGTATATGGGGGTTGTGTATTTTTTATGATACTTCTAAGAGAACATTCGTCTTGCTTTTAGCTTATATGTATTTGGCTTAACATCTACAAAAGCCAAATATATGTCAATTATAAGCAAGACGAATTTTCCTAAACCCCAATCAATCTTAACACGAAAATTAAATTATCTATTACAAAAACTTTAAAATATCTAACCTCATCATCAAAAATAACAACACACTCGCAAAATCAAAACTACAGTTTGCCTTGTATCCACTAAAACAACGTCTGAAGTAATATATATATATATATATATATATATATATATATATATATATATATATATATATAACTACAATTTGCCTTTGTATCCACTAAAAAACAACGTCTGAAGTTATATATATATTGTCGCAGTGTGCCCAAACACCACTCCCATCCGTTTCTTAAACAACCCCAGCTATGCCTGCTGATAGAGAAAGGTCACGGTCGTTGTGTGCTAAAAATAGCAACGACATCATTTTCAAACCTTCGAAACACAAAAAACTCAATTTCGCCACTAAACAAAATAAAAAGACCTTTAATTCCGAAACAGAAGTTAATGTAATACAGTCAACAAACTCCGGACACACCTTTGACTGTAATTAATACGGCCCGGAATTAATTACTATTCATTTACTTGTTTAGCGTCACCGCTTTCTCTTGTATGAACCGTCATAGCTATATCCCGGAGACTTGCAGGAACGCTGGGAGGTGCAGGAGAGCTGGGAGCTGCAGGAGTGAGCTGGAAGCTGCAGGAGCGCTGGGAGGTGCAGGAGTGAGCTGGAAGCTGCAGGAGCGCTGGAAGGTGCAGGAGTGAGCTGTGTTGAGCCTCGAAGAGTGGTGATCGAATGACATTCGGAAGTTAGCCCTGAAAAGGACTGTTTGAACAACTGCTGCTACTGCTGCTGGGTCCCGACAGCTGCTGAGCTTGGTCGACTTGACTGGGAGCGTCAAAGTCGCGAATAGGGGAGGCTTCCCTGCCCCCAGGCCGGTGGTATTTACTTGACTCCCACGAGGTCAAGATGTGACACAAGGTCGTTTTTCGTGGGATTATTTGACTCCCACGCGGTCAAGTCGTGACACAAGGTCGTTTTTTCGTGGGAAAAACCCAAGCGTTTCCGCATAGGGTCACTGGTCAAAGATTGGTCATAACATGTCCAAGCTGGTCAAAGCTTAGTCAAGTTCTGGTCCAAGTTGGTCTTGGCTTGTCTTAGCAGGTCCTGAAGACTTTGCCATGGGTCGCAATCCAGCCCGAAGGCCGGGCTGCTCCCGCGAAGTCTCCGGGATATAGCTATGACGGTTCATACAAGAGAAAGCGGTGACGCTAAACAAGTAAATGAATAGTAATTAATTCCGGGCCGTATTAATTACAGTCAAAGGTGTGTTCGGAGTTTGTTGACTGTATTTACATTAACTTCGTTTCGGAATTAAAGGTCTTTTATTTTTGTTTAGTGGCGAAAATTGAGTTTTGTGTGTTTCTGAAGGTTTGAAAGGATGTCGTTGCTATTTTTAGCACACAACGACCGTGACCTTTCTCTATCAGCAGGCATAGCCGGGGTTGTTTAAGAAACGGATGGGAGTGGTGTTTGGGCACACTGCGACAATATATATATATATATATATATACAGATAGATAGATAGATAGATAATATTAGTGGTAGATATACACATACATATACAAAATATATAAATATATATACATAGATGCATACACATACATATATGCATATCCCTTCAGCTCTAACATTCGTCCCACACTCTCATACGTACACTCTCTCTAAATTCTATTTATATTTCCGGAGTTGTTTTTTCTTTTTGAATTTGTAGGTCTGATGTATTGGATCGTATTTACGATTCCACTGGAATAAATTATATGACTATGGAATATTAGTATTTAAGCCTTTTTATTATATATATATATATATATATATATATATATATATATGGAAGTTGTATGACAAAGTGGAAACAGATTATTTGTGACGTGTTTCGTTCTTCAGGATTTTATCGAGCTAAATTTATGTTGGTAGGACTACACAAGCGCATGCAGAAGGGTGTTGGGATTTTTAGAATTTTTTTTATCAGCCTAATTCATTTGGAGTCTTTTCTTTCCCTCACTTTTGTAAGTACGTTTATCACACCGTTATACTAGAATATCTGCCAGGAAAGGTGAAATGTTGTAAGACCCAGCTCAAGAATGACCTTACGATTATGGTACTCTCTGGGCATTTACGTCGAAGTAAATTATTTTCTCCTTTGGCCAGATTAGCATTTACTATGTCAAATTTGTGTTCAGTCTCGTTCCAGTGAGCAACCAACGCATTTGATGCATTATTTTGTAAAATATCCCTTTTGTGTTCATATAATCTTGAGGTTTCTCCTATGTACTTTTTGTGATAATGAGTCACTGAATTTCGATCACATTGAAGAACTTAAGGAGAAGTCAATGATACACATTTGTAAAAATACTTCAGTTTTATTGGGCGAATTCCCTATTCTTTTCAGCGATAAAAATTTTACTACGCTAACAACAAATAATTTCTAGTCGTTATATATCGCTTTCATGCCGCCAAAAAAAAAAAAAATTTCCAGCATTTTCACAACATTTCTGGGAAACGTGCATCCTTAAAACTAATTGTCGACAGTAATATTCGCACCTGGTCACAGCTCTTTTCGGGAACTTATACAAACTTTCGGAGCTTCCCATATTATGTGCTAGCAGACTGTTCCAAAGATTTCATCTCCACTTAAAAGTCACACTTACTGCTCAACCGGATACAAGCAAATAGAACAAGTACTTACCAAGTACTTAGATCTTCTTGAACTATGGCCCACTGTTACAGAAGACATTAAAATTACTGCTGCAGATACGATTTACACTATTACGCTTCACTGGAGAATTTTTCATGAGCAACATGCGATGGCAATAAAGCCTCTTCCACATCAATTGTTTTTAAGTTGTTACTATGCAATAAAGAATATCCATGGCTATTTCATAGACGTAGAACTCGTAAGGAGATTATTCAATCATTAAATTAAAAATTATCATTCTTAATAAAATTGAAAAAGGAAAACGGTGAATTTTGAATGGAGAAGACAAGATAGGCAGAGGGAAACATTGCTTTGAGCTACAAAGTATAGGATGCTGTGGAGAGACATGACCTGAAGGGGTAGAGGGAAACACCGAATAACCAACATAAAGAGCTTGTGTAAGTGGATGACAAAACATGGACTGGTAAGGAAAGTAAGAACACAAACATTACTAAGAGCTACAAAGGATAGGATGTTGTGGAGACATGACCTGAAGGGCAGGGAACACACCAATAACCAACATAAAAGGAAAACATGGACTACCAACATAAGGAAAGTAAGAACACAAACATTACTAAAGACAAAGGATTTGTTGTAAATGGATGAGATAACCAAATAAAGAGCAAAACATGGACTGGTAAGGAAAGTAAGAACACAAACATTACTAAGAGCTACAAAGGATAGGACGTTGTGGAGAGACATGACCTGAAAAGGCAGAGGGAAACAGCGAATAACCAACATAAAGAGCTTGTGTAAGTGGATGGCAAAACATGGACTGGTAAGGATAGTAAGAACACAAACATTACTAAGAGCTACAAAGGATAGGACGTTGTGGAGAGACATGACCTGAAGGGGCAGAGGGAAACACCGAATAACCTACATAAAGAGCTTGTGTAAGTGGATGGCAAAACATGGACTGGTAAGGATAGTAAGAACACAAACATTACTAAGAGCTACAAAGGATAGGATGTTGTGGAGAGACATAACCTGAAGGGGCAGAGGGAAACAGCGAGTAACCTACATAAAGATCTTTTGTAAATGGATGGCAAAACATGGACTGGTAAGGATAGTAAGAACACAAACATTACTAAGATCTACAAAGGATAGGATGTTGTGGAGAGACATGACCTGAAGGGGCAGAGGGAAACAGCGAGTAACCTACATAAAGATCTTTTGTAAATGGATGGCAAAACATGGACTGGTAAGGATAGTAAGAACACAAACATTACTAAGATCTACAAAGGATAGGATGTTGTGGAGAGACATGACCTGAAGGGGCAGACGGAAACAGCGAGTAACCTACATAAAGATCTTTTGTAAATGGATGGCAAAACATGGACTGGTAAGGATAGTAAGAACACAAACATTACTAAGAGCTACAAAGGATAGGATGTTGTGGAGAGACATGACCTGAAGGGGCAGACAGAAACAGAGTAACCTACATAAAGATCTTTTGTAAATGGATGGCAAAACATGGACTAGTAAGGATAGTAAGAACACAAACATTACTAAGAGCTAAAAGGATGGGATGTTGTGGAGAGACAAACCTGAAGGGGGCAGAGGAAACAGCGTGTAACCTACATAAAGATCTTTTGTAAATGGATGGCAAAACATGGACTGGTAAAGATAGTAAGAACACAAACATTACTAAGAGCTACAAAGGATAGGATGTTGTGGAGAGACATGACCTGAAGGGGCAGAGGGAAACAGCGAGTAACCTACATAAAGATCTTTTGTAAATGGATGGCAAAACATGGACTGGTAAGGATAGTAAGAACACAAACATTACTAAGATCTACAAAGGATAGGATGTTGTGGAGAGACATGACCTGAAGGGGCAGACGGAAACAGCGAGTAACCTACATAAAGATCTTTTGTAAATGGATGGCAAAACATGGACTGGTAAGGATAGTAAGAACACAAACATTACTAAGAGCTACAAAGGATAGGATGTTGTGGAGAGACATAACCTGAAGGGGCAGAGGGAAACAGCGAGTAACCTACATAAAGATCTTTTGTAAATGGATGGCAAAACATGGACTGGTAAGGATAGTAAGAACACAAACATTACTAAGAGCTACAAAGGATAGGATGTTGTGGAGACATGACCTGAAGGGTCAGAGGAAACAGCGAGTAACCTACATAAAGATCTTTTGTAAATGGATGGCAAAACATGGACTGGTAAGGATAGTAAGAACACAAACATTACTAAGAGCTACAAAGGATAGGATGTTGTGGAGAGACATGACCTGAAGGGGCAGAGGGAAACACCGATTAACCAACATAAAGAGCTTGTGTAAGTGGATGACAAAACATGGACTGGTAAGGATAGTCAGAACACAAACATTACTAAGAGCTACAAAGGATAGGATGTTGGGGAGAGACATAACCTGAAGGGGCAGAGGGAAACAGCGAGTAACCTACATAAAGATCTTTTGTAAATGGATGGCAAAACATGGACTGGTAAGGATAGTAAGAACACAAACATTACTAAGAGCTACAAAGGATAGGATGCTGTGGAGAGACATGACCTGAAGGGGCAGACGGAAACAACGAGTAACCTACATAAAGATCTTTTGTAAATGGATGGCAAAACATGGACTGGTAAGGATAGTAAGAACACAAACATTACTAAAGAGCTACAAAAGGATAGGATGTTGTGGAGAGACATGACCTGAAGGGGCAGACGGAAACAGCGAGTAACCTACATAAAGATCTTTTTGTAAATGGATGGCAAAACATGGACTGGTAAGGATAAAGAACACAAACATTACTAAGAGCTACAAAGGATAGGATGTTGTGGAGAGACATAACCTGAAGGGCAGAGGGAAACAGCGTGTAACCTACATAAAAGATCTTTTGTAAATGGATGGCAAAACATGGACTGGTAAAGATAGTAAGAACATAAACATTACTAAGAGCTACAAAGGATAGGATGTTGTGGAGAGACATGACCTGAAGGGGCAGAGGAAACAGCGAGTAACCTACATAAAAGATCTTTTGTAAATGGATGGCAAAACATGGACTGGTAAGGATAGTAAGAACACAAACATTACTAAGATCTACAAAGGATAGGATGTTGTGGAGACACATGACCTGAAGGGGCAGACGGAAACAACGAGTAACCTACATAAAGATCTTTTGTAAATGGATGGCAAAACATGGACTGGTAAGGATAGTAAGAACACAAACATTACTAAGCGCTACAAAGGATAGGATGTTGTGGAGACATAACCTGAAGGGCAGAGGGAAACAGAAGAGTAACCTACATAAAGATCTTTTGTAAATGGATGGCAAAACATGGACTGGTAAGGATAGTAAGAACACAAACATTACTAAGAGCTACAAAGGATAGGATGTTGTGGAGAGACATGACCTGAAGGGTCAGAGGAAACAGAGGGAACCTAATAAAGATCTTTTGTAAATGGATGGCAAAACATGGACTGGTAAGGATAGTAAGAACACAAACATTAAAGAGCTACAAAGGATAGGATGTTGTGGAAGACATGAAGGGGCATGGCAAAACCAACATAAAGACTTGTGTAAGGGATGACAAAACATGGACTGAAGGATAGTCAACACAAACATTAAAGAGCTACAAAGGATAGGATGTTGGGAGAGACATAACCTGAAGGGGCAGAGGGAAACAGCGAGTAACCTACATAAAGATCTTTTGTAAATGGATGGCAAAACATGGACTGGTAAGGATAGTAAGAACACAAACATTACTAAGAGCTACAAAGGATAGGATGCTGTGGAGAGACATGACCTGAAGGGGTAGAGGGAAACACCGAATAACCAACATAAAGAGCTTGTGTAAGTGGATGACAAAACATGGACTGGTAAGGATAGTAAGAACACAAACATTACTAAGAGCTACAAAGGATAGGATGTTGTGGAGAGACATAACCTGAAGGGGCAGAGGGAAACAGCGAGTAACCTACATAAAGATCTTTTGTAAATGGATGGCAAAACATGGACTGGTAAGGATAGTAAGAACACAAACATTACTAAGAGCTACAAAGGATAGGATGCTGTGGAGAGACATGACCTGAACGGGCAGAGGGAAACAGCGAGTAACCTACATAAAGATCTTTTGTAAATTGATGGCAAAACATGGACTGGTAAGGATAGTAAGAACACAAACATTATTAAGAGCTACAAAGGATAGGATGTTGTGGAGAGACATGACCTGAACGGGCAGAGTGTAATAGCGAGTAACCTACCTAAGGAGCTTGTGTAAATGGACTCGAAGTGATACAAAGGAAAAAAAAACGAAATTCAAAATATAGGAAGTTGTGGAGGTCCTTGATTTTTTACATCCTGACAGCGCAGCTGATGTAAAAAGGGTATCAATTTAAAAAAGAGTGCAACCTGTAGTCAAGGATCTCTATCACGTGACCCCGATATTAATTAACCAGGAACAAGGAAGGAGGCTGAATCAAATGTTGCAGTTTAGTTGTCATGTTCTTTCTTTGCGGTCTACAATCTAGACTCAAAAAGTCTGGGTTTAACAGAGAGATTAGATTCACCCCCACCTTTTTTTCTTGAACTTTTTTTCCGACAGACGCGTGATTTGGTACTTTCTGGTTTTCAATAAAAGTTCTTAAAAACATAATAATTCCTCGTTTTTTTTCTTCTTTTAACAAGCCCTTTAATCGTCAAATCGACTTAAAAGTTTCTCGAAGCACCGTTCATCAGAGCCAGAGGTCCGATATATATATATATATATATATATATATATATATATATATATATATATATATATAGCATAATGAAAGCCACGTATACTTTCTTAATATATATATATAGAAAAAGTTGCAAATTAAAAAATAATGTTTTATTTTATGAAAGTATTTATATATATATATATATATATATATATATATATATATATTTGATATTTCAAATTGTTCTCAATTTTCATCAGAAATAACTGTTTGTTACAAATAAATTAAAATTACTGTTTGTTAGCAAGTATCAAATATATATATATAAATAAATAATTACTTTCATAAAATAAAACATTATTTTTATTTTTTCTAATTATATAACTTTGTGTGTGTGTGTGTGTGTGTGTGTGTGTGTGTGTGTGTGTGTGTGTTGTAGCATACCTACGGGCGATAATGGGTATCTCCCAATTTACATAAATACAGTAGTAAATACTGTATGTTGGTCTGCAGTTAGAGATTCATTGTAGAATTCACTTGACTCACTTCTGGCAGTTGACTACTTTTCCTACGCGCCGCTGGCGAATCTTATATGTGTTGTTCTTGTCCTAAGTATTATCGTTCATTACCGACCTTCATTTGATTATTCTATTCAGTAACCTTCCCTAGGTTAGAACAATACAGGGTGCGATGGATAAATTGTCGTCTAAATTATGCGAAAAGTATAATAATGCTGACATCTCATTTTAACAGATGTATTTACCAAAATTAAACAAAAATGTCTTGAAATACTAGTAAATTTATTTGTCGGAAATTGTTTGACAAAATGGAAAAAGTATGTGCGAAGTTTATATATATATATATATATATATATATATATATATATATATATTTTAAGACATTTTATGTTCATACATTCTTTTTAGAGATACAACTATTTAAGTAAATGCTCTGTTTATAATAAACAGTATTAAACAAGATTTACCGGCCTGAATGTCCAAGAAATTTTCATAGAAAATATTCATCCTCCAACAGGATTGGAACCTCTATCCTATATGGAACTGTCATTTACCTTGACGTGCCTTCACCGGAGGACGAATATTTTCTGTGAAAATTTCTCGGACATACAGGCTGGTAATGTTGCTTAATACTGTTTATTATAAACAGACATTTATTAAATATTTATATCTGTAAAAAGAATGTATAAACATAAAATGTTTTAAAATAATTGTTGGACTTTGTCCATTTCATAATATATATATATATATATATATATATATATATATATATATATATATATATATATATAAGCATTTTATTTTTTATAACAAGTATTTGTAAATAAAATCTTTCCGTTTGCGTTGATAAAGTTCCTCAGAGAACGAATCGCGTCTGCTAAGATAAATATTCTTTTTTGTCTTTATTTTATTCATATTGTCCTGTTACAGACATACATTATTCAATTATATATATATATATATATATATATATATATATATATATATATATATATATATATATCAATCCGGCAAACAATTACCACTTTAAAGGTTATATTTAGTGGATACTCACATTTGAGTAGACGCTCCATTTATTTATTAAACAACAGACGCGTGATTTGGTACTTTCTCATTTTCAATAAAAGTTCTTAAAAACATGTTTGCTCATTTTTTTTGTCTTCTTTTATCAAGTCCTTTAATCGTCAAATCGTCTATCAAGGTATGGTTAGCTTGAAACGACAAAAGGTATTCTCATTATTTCTGTCAAGAGTATTATCAGAATACACTCTTCCAAAAATATAAACTAGAATTATATGGTTTGTCTACTTTTGAAAATAAATATATAAATTTTTCCTTTCTGATAAAAAAAAGTTGTTGTTGGGCTCTTTGGGAATTGAAAAACATTAAAAGAATGTTAAATTATGGACAGGCAATACCGTCCTGAAATTTTTTTTTTTAAACAAGATGCAACTTGTTCAGTATAATGAAATTAGAGAGGAATAGAAAACGATTTAATGTCTAAAAAATTCTGCTTCGTCCCGAGTTACATTTCACCTGAAGATCGTTGGGGCAAAATGAAGTCGTATTTGTGGTGAATTTCCCATTCTTCATTTTTCTTTTGTCTTTCATTTACTTCTTTTCTAGTACTTTTAGTTTTCTCTCCCTTTCTTTGTTTTAAACTTTCTGTTAATATTTGGCACAGTAGGCATATATATATATATATATATATATATATATATATATATATATATATATATATATATATATATATATATATATATATATATATATATACACAGTCTCGAAGTAGGACTTCCTTAGAGTCTACGTGCTTGTAACTGTGACTTCTACAAGCGGTTTGCCTCATACTATTACTCTACC
>CAHIKZ030000839.1:672500-690000 GCA_903632075.3 Acanthosepion pharaonis | reverse complement strand
CTCGATACAAGAGTAGAGCATAAATATAATTATTTTTTAAAAAATATGATTCCAACTCGCGACATAAGAGGTCTCATGTTTCAAAACAAGAGCCGAAAACTTCAATATAGTTATTTGAATTAAATTGAGTTAAAGTACTAAGCTCTGTTCCATCTTCAAGCGAATTTTATTTTGGAATAACGTATTTCTGAAATTTACGTGTTTTAATAATTGAAATCAAAATTTCCATGGTAACAGCTAGGGCGAATTGTTTAAATTGGGTAGGCGTGTGTTGGGTGTTAATAATAAGTATCAGTATAGAGTTACTTTCATAGATGTCAAGTCAGGGTAAGGTGGGGGTGTCTAAATTTGAAACGGAAGATGTTTTAGCCTAGTCTGGTTGACGTGTCTATGGAGATTTTTTTTTTTTTTATGAAAGGGATTTGTGCATATGAAAAAACTGCCGTAACATTTGTTTTTTGACGACTTCATAAAGGGTTATCTTTTTTGTTGGATATTTAAACTATTTATTTGGGCTATGGATTATAAAAGTTATTATATTGTATAATTACCATGGAAATTCTGATTTCAATTAAAACACGTAAATTTCAGAAATATGTTATTCCAAAAAAATTATATTGAAGTTTTCGCCTCTTGTTTCGAAACATGAGACCTCTTATGTCGCGAGTTGGAATCATATTTTTAAATAAATAATTATATATATATATATATATATATATATATGTGTGTGTGTGTGTGTGTGTGTGTGTGTGTGTGTGTGTGTGTGTGTGTGTGTGTGAAATAAAGGGTGCCAATATAATCAGTACGATAAGCATTTATTAAATATTAATTATTATCCATATGACAGAAATGAAAGAAAAGGTTTTAAGTTCGGAATGGGGAAAAATGGGAAATTACTCACCGACAGATGTTTCTGTAGACGGTGTATTTTCTGGTGGAAATCATATTGTTAGAAAAAACTTCAATCTCAGTCTGATTACTCGGCCAATCAGGGACAAGGGTAAGAGTTTAGGAGGCAGCTTGCTTGAAGAATATTACGAGGGGAGCTTCCACCACGTGGGATCGAAAACTGTCTCAGTCAGCCTTTGCATAGCGAAAAATCATTCTATGGATATATATATATATATATATATATATATATATATATATATATAATATATATATATATATATATAAAATGCAGGATATGTGTGTGTAACGAATGCACGGCCGCAATTTTCGACGGATTTGCACCAAAATTTACATGCACATGCTCCAAGTTAATGACAAGGCCAAGACCGACTTTGCATTTCCTAACTCCCATCGATAGTGGAAATAATCGATTTTTTCATGCTTCTACGGCAATTTTCATGTAGTTTGCGGCCATTTTCTACTGGCCAGAGTGAGAGCCTATAGGTGGCTGCCACGCATAGGCAGGAAGATTCTATTGGCCAGCGTGAGAGCCAACAGATGACTGACACGAATGTTAACTAGCATGCTATCATGCAAAAAAAAATCGATAGCTGCATTCGTTACAAGTGGAAAAATTCAAATCTGCATGGCTTTTTACTCCAATTGGCTTATTCGCTTGCTGAAACTCAACGTTGATACTGATTCTGCAAAACTAGGTTGGGTGTGAAAAAGTATTTGTTGTTAATATTCTTTTTCATTCGGTTTTCCAGTTACGAGTCCTTTTTAAAGCTGATCGTTTTGTGTTCATTTTGTTTAGTTTTTTTTCGTAACAGATTTAATGTTTAGTATAGCGCTTAGAAAAATCGCAGTGTGAGATAGGCAAGAAGTAAGGCATGTAGCAACATCAGCACGGCAAAGGGCACTCCTTTAAAAAAAGGAAGGGCAAAAATATTTTTAAGTCAAGTGATAGCGATTGGTGTATGAGTCGTACGATTTTTTAATCAAGCACGGGCAAATGCTGCTGGTATATATATATATATATATATATATATATATATATATATATATATATATAAGCGTCTTCATAAATTACTTAGTACATTAATTTACTGTTAATTCTTGAGGCCCATATATTTAAGGGGAGTTTTTCTAGCGTGGGTTACTGACGATAGAGGCTATCCATTTTCAAAGAAAGTGGATATTGGCACTTATAGTAAGTTCAAGCTTTTAAAAGTTTATTGGTATTTCCCTTGGCCATGACTCACTCTCCGATCCATGATGCTTCTCTTTTGCCTGCCCCGCCCTTGTAACCATCTAATACACTAATTCAAACGAGGATAAGAGATGCATATGCATCCCCAAGCAACCCTACTTCTTCCATTGGGTCTCTCAAGTACACGAGCCATCTTGTCTCGGTGCCTTTTGGTCTCGGACCGATACGATGTTTCTGACCCAAAGAAGAGCTCTGTTTCCTTAACTTCTAGCCAGACGTGACACGCCCACTCGGTGCATCACGCATGTATTTTCTTTACTTGGTTGATTGTCCCTTCATTAAGGGTGCTGGAGGTAGACGTTTTCTGGATTTTAGAGTAACTCCGAAGGAAACGAGCTTATCAGCAGGTGTAAAATATCGGGGCTATTATACTGCCATTTCGTGAATGCTTTCTGAAACGTGAAGTAGTCAGCGGTAGGGCTTCTCGATGCCATTATGAAGGGTACTCCTCCCCTTGTATCTCTCTGTGGGTTATTTAGAAATGTGACTCCTGCGGGTATGTCTGTCTGTCTGTCTACCAATATTTCATCAACCAATACACAGATGAAACCAATCAAAATATAAAATGAACAAAACTATCAAGTCCAACTTAAAAATAAACAAAGCAGATACCATCTCCCTCACCAATGTGAGGGGTCTACATTCCAATTTTCCAGAAATAGAACACCATCTCCAATCTAAATCAGATCTACTGTTACCTTCTGAAACCGATATCAACACTTCATGCGCACAAGGGGTGTTTAAAATCTAGTACATCGTTTCGATGCCTTTAGGTCTTGGTTCAGTACAATGTTTCTGACCCAAAGGAGGAGTTCTGTTGCAGACGCGACATGTCCACTCGGAGAACCACGCATGTATTTTTTTTCCTGGTGGGATTGTCTCTTCATTAAAGGTGCCGGGGGTAGACATTTTCTGTTTTGGCATCATCCACTTAATAGTCATTGATTCAAACCTTTGAGTAATTCTGAAGGAGGTCATTCTATCAGCAGGTGTATAATACTAAGGCTACTGTACTACCATTTTGTGAATAGTTACTGGACCGTGCTGTAGTCTCCGGTAGGGCTTCTTGATGCCATGATGAAGGGTAACCCTACCCTTGTATCTCTGGACGACTCTCTCTGGGTTATCTATAAATGCGACCCCTGCGGGTGTGTCTGTCTCTCTGCCTACCAACTATCAAACCCAACTGTTATATTGTCGCTGCCGACACTTGAGTTTGAACATAGATCACCAGTGAGCAAACACAGGCGATCCCATCATTGAATTAAGTAGACCACGTGACCATACAGGAAACGCATGTATGGAAGGTAGCGTGACGTCTAATTGATTGGTTTGGTTTGGTTTACGGCATATCGACATCAATGGGTTATTTAATGCCGACGAAATTTTTATTTCTGGTAATATTTTTTTCTTCAAAAATCTATTGCTGGTAATATTTAAAAAAAAATATCTTGTAGGTAATACTTATTATTATTATTATTATTTTAAATGTAGAGCTGGTAATATCGTTTGTTTTCAAAAATGTATTGCTGGCAATAATTTTTTTACAAAGTATTTCTGGTATTAAAACCTATTTTTACACTTTCATAGTATTTTGATCTCAGTTTGGGGGGGCATTTTGCCCATAGCTGGGACCCTAACAGGTGCTAATACCTCGGGTTAGGGTGGACCTGGGAACACCGACAATTAAGAGGTGGTTCCACACTCCTCAATACCTCCTGATTAGAGGACTTGCCTTTGGCTGTAGCTTATAGTTTTACCCAGGACGCGGATGTAGTTTATCGTTTTATCCAGGACACGGATGTAGTTTGTTGTCATAAACAGGATGCGGATATAGTTTATTGTCATACGCAGGACGGCGTGCAATTGATCACTCCATTCTAGTCTATCTTCTATACTATTCGGATCTTAATTTCTAGTCTATCCTCTGTTACTATACGGACCGCTATTCTCTACTCTATTCACTATACTATTTCTCTATTCAGGCCGCTATACGGATTACTATTCGAGTGAATATTATCGAGCAAGTACTATTAGTACGAGTGATATTCGAAGGCGTCTGACACCAATTTGTTCAACAGCGTTATTATAGTTGTATCTGCGATTACAAAGTCTCTACTACAACGAGCATTAAGAAAGTGACAACGAGTATACGTTGGCATCACAAAAGTGGCAACGAATGTTTGTTGACATCACAAAACCAACCTAAAAAAAACAGACCCCTTGGATACCATCTTCTACACCAACGTGTGGGGTCTGCGTTCTAACTTTCCAGAAGTGGAACACCATTTTCTCCAATCTTAACCTGACCTACTGTTACTTTCTGAAACTGGTATCAACGCTTCAAGTGCACTAGTAGAGCTCATAGTCCAAGGGTACTCACCTCTCATAGCCTCATATGACCACCTAAATCATCACAGCCACGGACTCGGAGCCTTCATCAAGGACAAGTTTCTCTGTGACAGGGACTTAAAAAATGAGGAACCTGATCGACTGAATATGTGCTTTTGTGTGGCAGTTATTCATAATACAACATTTGTCTTTGTTCACTACCACCCTCAGGACGAAGGGTTGGTTATCTTCGACTGAATATCTGAGAAGATTGATAATATCCTCAGTCAATTCCCCTCAGCCAGTTTTCATATCTGCGGTGACTACAATATTCCTCATAAAAACAGTGGTTAGTCTACTCCAACCAAACCGATCTTGAAGGCAGACATTGCAGAGACTTTTTCATCGCATATGAACTACCCCAGATCATTGGAGAACCTCTTTGTGTTTCGGACACGACGGGGCATCAGCGAACTTTCTCGACCTCTTTCTAACTCCCTGCCCGGATAAATGATTATCAAAAGTTTTACCTCTACTAGGCACGTCAGACCATTCCATAATCAGTGTCCAGATTGATTCCAAACCTAAAGCTTCCCCTGATGTACCGTTCCATAGAACGATTTTCCGCTATGCAAAGACAGACTAAGACAGCTTTCGATCCTACATGATGGAAGCTCCCGTCCCAACCTTCTTCAAGCATGCTTCCTCCAAAACTGCTGCCCTTGTCACTGATTGGATCCTTTCTAGAATGGAGAGTTTTATACCCCACAAATTCTAGCGAATGCCAAACAGTCAACCCTGGTTCACTCCTGAATTTGTTGCAGCCATAACTCACCGAAAACATTACTTCGATATCTATCGCAAGGGGCAATATGTAGTTCGGCCCTCACTGCATCCAGAATTGCCCTCAATCGCTGTAAATGTTCTAGAAAGCAGTCCAGATCAAGGTTGAAAAGAAAGAAATTGGATCAAGTGAATTCTGGGAGATTACCAACCAAATCATGAACAGATGTAAAGCGTCTGTGCCCACAATTATAAAAGGCCCTGAGGAGGTCATATCTTCCTTGATGGATAAGGTGAACCTCTTCGCCTCCATTTTTGCCTCTAACTCAACGTTAGATGACAGAGACCATCCCTTCCATATGTTTCCACGTCCGACTGAGCACAATCTCTGTAATATTACCATCACAGCAAGAGAAGTATCTAGACTTATCAAAGGCTTTGACCCTAAGAAAGCCAATGATCCAGACAAAATTCCAGTGGTCGTCCTTACGAATATCAACCCGGAATTATCCCCAAACCTAGCAAAGTTATGCAACTTCTGTTTGAAGAAGAAATCCTTCCCAAGCCTGTGAAAGGTATCAAGCGTATGCCCGGTCTTCAAGGACGCGGGAGAGCCATCTCCTCGCTCCCAGTACAGACACATCAATCTCCTCAGTATCATCGGTAAGCCTTTGAAGGCCATAGTCAATAAGAAGGTAATCGAGCATCTAGAAAAGAACAGTCTTTTCAACGACAAGCAGTATGGGTTTCGGTCGGGCCGATCCCCTGCCGACGTCCTAACTACTATCACAAATTCTATCAAATTCTAAACAGTCAATTCTGGTTCACTCCTGAATACGCTGCAACCATAACTCACCGAAAACATTACTTCGATATCTATCGCAAAGAGCAATATTTAGTTCGGCCCTCACTGCATTCAGAATTGCCCTCAATCGCTGCAAAAATGTTCTAGAAAACGCCGAGTGCATCTACGCACAAGCAGTCCAGATCAAGGTTGAAAAGAAACAAATTGGAAGAAGTGAATTGGGAGATTACCAACCAAATCATGAACAGAGGTAAATCGTCTGTGGCCACAATTATAAATGGCCCCGAGGTCATATCTTTCTCGACAGATAAGTCGAACCTCTTCGCCTCCATTTTTGCCTTTAACTCAACGTTAGATGACAAAAAGCATCGCCTCACCATGTTCCCACGTCTCACCGAGCACAAATTCAGTAATATTACCATCACAGCACGAGAATTTTCTAGACTTATCAAAGGCCTTGACCCTAAGAAAGCCATTGGTCCAGACAAAAATTCAGAACATCAGCCCGGAATTATCCCCAATCTTAAGCAAAGTTATTCAACTGCTGCTTGAAGGAGAAATCCTTCCCAGGCCCGTGGAAAGTGTCAAACGTATACCCGGTTCGCAAGGTACCCACTCTCTGTACTGACCAATCACTCTCGTCCCCTCAGTATCATTACCAAGCTTTTTGAGGCCATAATCAATGAGACGTATTGGAATGGCCAAGGACACATTCCAAAAACTGGGCAGAGTATTGGCAGACAGGAGGATTTCTTTCGTAACTAAAGTCTTCTAATTCTCTTTCACTCTTCTTACTTTCCAGTCAACTTTGACCTTCAAATGTCAATCATCGCCTTAATTCTTCTTCGTTTATTGTTCATTATTTGTGAATGAATGATGAGGTGGTACGAAGAGAATATTTTGAGGATAAGGAGGATAGATAAAAACTGACACTTGACTTGAAGAGGTTAAGATTGTAGTGCTTTTATGAAAGCATCCACTGATCAGGAGTTCTGGGGAAAATAGAGTGGGACCTTTTTTCTTCTTACATTTGAAACATAGCGGAAATGAGCCTGATTTGATTCGATAGAGTGTCCTGTGAACGTCTGAACTGGAGCTTGTCTGAACATTTGCCAGGAAATAGCAATATATATATATATATATATATATATATATATATATATATATATATATATATATATATATATATATATATCTGTTCGTATCTATCTAATGTTATTTCTATCTATCTATCTATCTATCTATCTATCTATCTATCTATCTATCTATCTATCTATCTTAGTCTGTCTCGTAATAATTCTATATCTATCTATCTATCTATCATCTATCTATCTATCTATCTATCTATCTATCTAATGCTATTTCTATCTATCTATCTATCTATCTATCTATCTATCTTAGTCTGTTCGTATTAATGCTATATCTATCTATCTATCTATCTATCTTAGTCAGTTCGTATTAATGCTATATCTATCTATCTATCTATCTATCTATCTATCTATCTATCTATCTATCTATCTATCTATCTATCTCAGTCTGTCCCTATCTATCCGTCTATCTATCTATCTAGCTAGCTGGGTATCTATTAATTGCCATACAGAAGCTCGCTTGTAAGTATCGACATACCCGTTCCAAGGTTATTCCTTTGGGCTTTATCGATCAAACTCTCTTTGAACTGATATCACGCATCGAAGAATACATGTATATATATATATATATATATATATATATATATATGTGTGTGTGTGTGTGTGTGTGTGTGTGTGTGTGTGTGTGCATTTCGTCGGATGCAAGGGTTTCTTGTAAAAAAAGTATTAAAAATTAAACGAAAGTATCTCACGCAGTTAGCAATGGCTTTCATGTTAGCCCATGAATATCTTGCAAAGGTTCATATTGATCGGATAATCGTATTTTTACCAACTGAGCTTGACGTGAACTCTTTGAATCGGTTGATAGATAAGATTAGCAACTTATCGTATGTGGAACTTTGATTACCAACCTTACAACGACGACGACATTTTACAGGTCTAGTGACTTCGTATCCCATCGTTATGAACTGTAGATTTATTTTCAAGCATTTTTGGGCTTTTCGTCATATTGAACTGGTCATCCCTTTACATGGTCAATATTTTATGACTTTTAAAGGTTATATTGAGTGGATACAGGTGCCTGAGTAGACGTTCAGTCTTTTACAGATTAAACTTACGTCTACCGTCTATGCATTCGAGAGTCTTAATAAAAAAAATAAATGAGAAAAAAAGTACCTCCGTGCAAGTTTCATATATGAATCTCCATTTTTATGGAAAACCCACTGTTCAGATCTATCTATCTATCTATCTATCTATCTATCTATCTATCTATCTATCTATCTATCTTAGTCTGTTCGTATCTATCTATCTATCTATCTATCTATCTATCTATCTATCTATCTCATCTCTGTCTCAGTCTGTTCGTATCTATCTATCTATCTATCTATCTATCTATCTATCTCAGTCTGTTCATATCTATCTATCTATCTATCTATCTATCTATCTATCTATCTATCTATCTATCTCAGTCTGTCCATATCTATCTATCTATCTATCTATCTATCTATCTATCTATCTATCTATCTATCTATCTATCTGTGTTCATATCTATCTATCTATATATTTATCTATCCATCTATCTATCTCAGTCTGTTCGTATCTATCTATCTATCTATCTATCTATCTATCTATCTATCTATCTATCTATCTATCTCAGTCTGTCCATATCTATCTATCTATCTATGTTCATATCTATCTATCTATCTATTTATCTATCCATCTATCTATCTCAGTCTCTCAGTCTGTATCTATCTATTCATCTATCTATCTATCTATCTATCTATCTATCTATCTATCATGTTCATATCTATCTATCTATCTATCTATCTATCTATCTATCTCAGTCTGTTCATATCTATCTATCTATCTATCTATCTATCTATCTATCTATCTAACTATCTATCTATCTATCTATTAGGAGATACCTCTTTTCATCCAGAAAGCTTACAATCAAACAACTTCTATCAACCTACTAAAGAAATGCATATCCCTTTTTCGGATCTCTGATAAGTGTATAACGGACACATGCATCACAGCCAAATGACTGGTTTTGATAAAAGTAGTACGTAACTTTGCTGACGAGGCAGATTTTTCCCGTAGTAGGTTGCCATTTCTTTCTGTGGTAGACCAGTTGCGCTCCAATGCTATAGAACCCGGTTTGTTCTGCTATTTACCTATAGCTGGGGACAGAAGAAGAGGAATCATACCTTTCTCAAGGGTATTAGCACGTAAGTGAATGTAATGGATTCGACTGGAATTCGAACTCGGCTCTCCGATTCCTCAAATCCGAGCCGCTATCCATTACTCAGATCAGCTAACCGTTGTATGAACGAGATATTTTCTGGAGTCCCTCTTAAAACCACCATGATAGGTACGTTTGGTACAGTCTCAGTAAAATTATTATTATTATTATTAATGTTGACTATTATTATTTTCATTATTATTTCCTTAGGTTTCTGTTGTACACACATTTTTTCCGGATCCCAACAAGAGACCTCATGTCAGAAATGCCTTCAGACATCTTCCAATGATCATATTTTACAAAATAAACCCCTAATATCATGCACAATTTAGACAGATAAAGCTTGTGCCGATCTGTATCTCACACACATACATACATACACAAATACAAATCACATACAACGCCAAGCATTCATTGGTTAATAAATCACCACTATGTTATTATAGACAATTTACAAATTGCAGCAATGCGACAATTTTGTAATCGCTCTATATGTAGTCAATTTTGTGCACTTTTAGGAGAAACGGATCACAGAAGCTTTCTTGAGTCTCCCCAAAACTCGCTCGCTGATTGGTCAATGCCAACCAATCAGGTCGTCTGCACGCGGAGAGTAACTTTTCCCACGCAGCGATTTGGAGCCTATAGTCACTTATATAAGCAAGAATTTTTCTTAGTTAATTAGTGAGAATTCAGCTGCCAAACGAATCCACGACATTTAAAACCATGCGTCAAACTTCTCACTCACACCACCTCTCACATGCTGAACATTCCTTATACACTTACATAATCTTTTCTTACACAGCAAATCTTCCGAGAACAATTATTACAAGAAACTTTCTTTCAGTGAACTTTGAAATACAAAAATAATAAAGGGAGACAACTCTTGTTTAATTCAACCTTTTCTTACTTAAATGCATGCTTTCTTTCACATCGTTGTTTGATTGTACATCTTGTTAAGTACATATTTTATGTGTAATGTCTTTTGCTTATCCTTTTTCACGACAGTTTTGTTTCCTAATCTAAAGTTAAATTAATGTGGTGAAGTCTGCCACAAGCTCTTCGCAGTGTGTGAGCTGTACTTGTGAGTACAATTCTTTATATTTCTTTAAGGCATGGCCTACCAGGAATCCCTTTAATGACTCTATTGGAACTTTTTCCAATCAATACGAAGACTTCAACCACAATTGGAATTATTGATATCTTCATGTGACAATTTTTAGATCCTTGTATTTTGAAAGTTTTTGAAGAATCTTCAAAGATACATTATAATCTGCAAGAGTTGCCATGTCAATAAGAAAGCACATTCTGTTTTGTGGTCTTTGATCGCGATGTCTGAACGATTAGCTTTGATTGTTTTGCCTGTGTGAATTGTAAAGTCACATAAAATTGTTACAGGTCCTATCTCTGCAACCAGGTCTGCATGGTGTTCATACCAATTTCTTGCAGTTTCCTTTCCATAAAAGTTGCAGATATTCCATTGCAGATATGTCTGCCATGACAGGTGTTATATTCAGTGGGTGCCAATACCACGCAGCCTGGTACAAGATGGTCAATTGTTTCTGGATATTTATCACAGAATTTGCATTTTGGGCTAAAACAATTTTTCAGTATATGTGCTTCGTGATTTCTAGTTAGCAATCATTGGTCCTGTACAGCCAGAATAAAACATTTCGGCTTGTAACCCGGAACTAAGTAAACACTGATAGGTACGGGGTTTGTCTACATCAGCTTGTTTGCTACGCGTAGAGTATTGACCATTAAGAGGCTTATCTTGCCATCATTTCTGCATTTGGTTTATTTTTTGCAAGAGAAATATGATTTAGGTGCATTTCTTCACCCGCTTTTGAATTTGTTGGTTTCCTTTGTTACGGAATAAAGTTTTTTTTATTCCTTTTTATCATTAGTATTATTATGTTTATTATTGTAAACAGTATTAATATTTTACTATCACAGGCGGGAAGTGCAAGAGATTAAACTAACGGATAGATAGATAGATAGATAGATAGATAGATAGATAGATAGATAGATAGATTCATTTCAGTATGCAAGCATAGATAGATAGATAGATTCATTTCAGTATTCAGGCATAGATAGATAGATAGATAGATAGATAGATAGATAGATAGATAGATAGATAGATAGATAGATAGATTGTTAGCTATTTAGGTAACTGACTAGATAGGAATATACTGAACTGGATAAATACTACTTTGTTTTGCCGAATCAAAATCTATTTGGAGAAATAGAATCGTTAACCCGTTGGAATATACTGACAAATTTACTTCCAAAAGAAACTGTTTCCATCAAAAGATAAAAGCGCCGTTGTGGTTTATTCCCATGTTAGATAGATAGATAGATAGATAGATAGATAGATAGATAGATAGATGTGACTAGTCTAAAATAGATAGATAGATAGACTGAGATATTTAGATAGATACGCATAGACTAAGAGAGATAGATTTATACGAAGATAGATAGATAGATAGATAGATAGATAGATAGATTCATTTTAGTATAGATAAGTAGGTAGGTAGATAGATCGATACGAATAGACTTAGATAGATAGATAGATAGATATGACTAGTCTAAAACACATAGATAGATAGACAGATATATTTAGATAGATACGAATAGACTGAGATAGATAGATGCGAATAGACTTAGATACGAATAGACTTAGATAGAGAGATAGATAGATACATACATACGAAGAGACTGATATGAACAAACTTAGATATACAGATAGCTGGAAAAAAGAAAGAAAGAAAGTTAAATATATAGATATGAACCAAATGAAATGGAGAGATATTTCTTTTGTTTGCTTTATCAAAATCTATTTGGCAAAAAATCCTATGAAGCGCTGAAATGTACTGACAAATAATCTGACTTTTTTTTGCAATAGGAAAATGTTTCCATCATAACAACAAGCTCTGCTTTGGGCATTTTGATTTTAAAAACCCAAGTACAACAGTGGGTTTGTACACGAGGCAGGAAAAGTGTCGATATAGTTTATTGGAAAGATGATTTTATTTCAAAATAACAATTCTTTCTTTTTTTTTTTCACTCCCAACCTCGTCTTTTTTTTTACGTCCTCTAATTATTTAAAATTTTATACACAGACAGATATTTAAAAAAAGCAAAAAGCTTTGTCTGGTACAAGGTTAGAAGTGGAGGGATTTTTGTGTAAGCGAAATGATGAGCCACTAACTATAACGAATATACCGAGTGTAACAGCAAAATTGTCCAAATCGTGTAACAGCAAAATTATCCATCCCAGAAAATGTTTAATATCTAAAAAAAAAAACCAAAAAAACACTAAACTAATTGAGTTTCTTTTTTTTTTTTTCAGGTTTTCAGTTAAGACATCTTGACATCATTTATTGTAAGAATCACTGAAAAACCCTTTGAATTATTCAGCTAGAAAGAGAACAGGTTAAAATCGTTTTCTGTCAAGCACACCAACTTCTCAGTTGAGCAATGGCGAGAGGAAAAAATCATTCAGGCCTTCAGTAATGATACCAGCATTCATAATCTATGGCTTCCATCTTTAAAGTCCATTCAAGAACCATCAAGAGAACAGTAAATAAGTTTTAAAAAAAATGGAACAGTAAAGAAGAAAACTGGATCAGGAGGTGACAACAAGAAGAAGGATCATCATTTTAACTTAGAGCTAAATACATTCTTATTATTCAAAGTAGAGTCCAATAGTGTTATAAAAACTTCAGAGAATTCCAGTAAGATATCTTTAATCATTTCTAAGATACAACGGTTCAAAGCTTAATCTAGCAATTGGACAATCTTGCTGTTACATTAGTGGACATTTTTGCTGTTACACCCGGTAGTGTGTACGGAAAGTAATTATTAGAAAGGTGTGTGCTGCCATGCATTGTATTGACGATTATCCGGCAAATTTTAATCCGGCCAAATTTAGGAATACGAATTTCCCACAATTCACCCAAATCAAGACAATAAAGCCACTAAGACTCAAGTAATTATTGAATGTAAAAGAATTACAACCAATGAGGGAAAACAAAAAGAATAATTGGTGGGGACAGTAGATAGCGATTGAGAGTTCCACAAGCAAGACTTTTGAGAAAAGAAACTCTTAGCATAGAAGCCATCTAGCCAGCTCAACTGTAAATTGATGAGATCTCGACGCCAAAGAGCTCATCCGAATAATTACCATGAAAGTATTTATAGAAAAGACAAGGGGGGGGCAATTTCTAGATTTAATCAATAGACTATTTCAACTCTATACTCTTAACGTCTCCTCCTAAACGCTTAAATTCTATATATTACTTATTCACTAATTTATTTTTCTGTCTATATCTCTGAGATGAGGTATTATGTTTACTTACATTATTTACATTATTCGGACTGTTATCCTCATCTTCATTGCCATATTCACAAGGACACATGGCCAAGTAGATAAAGACGTTGGTTAGATCCAGTGACTAGCTTCTAGTGATATAATGGCTGTCTATATCTCTGAGATGAGGTATTATGATTACTTACATTATTTACATTATTCGGACTTCATCTTCATTGCCGTATCCACAACGTTTCGGCCGTTGTACGCTCCGGCCTTCTTCAGGTGATTGTAATTTCGAACCGAACCCTGGCTAGATTGTTCTGGTTCCACGTGCCATGCCTCTTCCGGATGTCTCGGTTATTTTACTCAACTGCCCAAGTTTTGGTTCACCACTGCTTTGACCTTGTATTTAACTCACAACTTTTGTGTCGCCTCTGAGTGTTGACTTCAATGTTCACTTTTATATTTATATTTACATACGCTCTATCTCTGATATCGAGCACTTTATCCCATAAATATAGGACACCTTAAAACTATATTTCTTCATATATATATATATATATATATATATATATATATATATATATATATATATAAGCACGTAAATTGTTACTGCCAATACTGACAAAGAATGAAGCAGCTACCAAATGTTAGTGCTGCTGTGAAATTTTGCTGGCCTGCGGCTATCGATTCTCACGCCTGTGATCGATAGTGGTGATCTCAACAATTCCCTAATTGGCAGATCGTCTAAAACATTGTGTGTACGTGTTTTTGTGGTGTTACTAAGAGGAATCTTCGATCTATTTTTATTGATTGAAACAGGATGTCTTCGATTTCTGCCCACAATCAATTATGACCCAACATTCGGTTAGCATTCTACAACTTTTGTCTATAACAAGGATGTTGATTGATTTGTCTGTTTAACGGCATATCAACTCCTTATGGGTCATTTAATGCCAAAATTTAATTTTCATGGGAGCTTGTAAGTAAAAATATGTTATTCTGCTTTCACAGTTGAATACATGGTAGATGATACTCTGCTTTTGTGCATATACATGGACATATACTGTACGGACAGAATTATTAAACGAGGAGATATGTGTGTTTTATGTTGTAGTTTTGTTGAAGTTATATTTTGGAACACAGTTTGATTTCTTTAAGAAATTGTAGGATTTTATATGGACTAATGGCATGAAAGAGTTGTTTCATTTTGGTTGTTTGATTTTGTTTTGCAGCATATCAACATCTATGTGGGCAATTTAAGGCCAAAATTTACATATTTTGGACGCGTTTGCATGCCTTCAAAAACAGAATATATTGTTGATAATTCTACTATAAAATTATTTCGTGTCAGTTTATTTTAAAAATGTATTGCTGGTCATTTTTCTATAAATATATATTGTTGGTAATTTTACTATAAAAATGCATTTTTAGACTCCCATAATGTATTTGATCATAACTGGGACTTTAACAGGTGCTACCGACATAGATCATGTTGAACCTGCGAACAGCAATAAGAGTTGGTTCCAGGTTCGGTAAAACCTGCAATCTCCCGACCAAAAGCCTTTCTGCCGGATGTATTTTATCGGCTAGAAGTATATGAATAGCTACTAAACCAGACAGGTTGAAGCTTGTATCATGAATCTTGTACCTCGAATCATGAAATCTTGTATCTTGAATCTTGTATCTTGAATCATGAATGTTATATCTTGAATATTGTATATTGTATCTTGAACCTTGAACCTTGAATCTTGTATCTTGTATCTTGAACCTTGAATTTTGAATCTTGTATCTTGAATCGTATCTTGCATCTTGAATCTATCTTAGGTCTTGGTTATTGTATCTTGAAACTTGTATCTTGAATATTGTATCTTGCATCATGAATCTTCTATCTTGAATCTTGTATCTTGAATCTTGAACCTTGTATCTTGTGTCTTGAATCTTGTGTTATATCATACTGATACAATACTACAGTTTATTATACTTTAACTATTTCGAACTGATTTTCTCATCTTGTTTGTGATAGATTTTATTGCAGACCCAACGTTTCGGGAAAGTACCCTCTTGCCATCTTCAGTGTCCTTTGTTTTTGGCTGATATGGAACATTATGTTATTTTGCCCCTATGATGCTAGCCATTCTATGGTCCTGCTGAACCAGTGTTTCACTTTCTGATCCAGGAATTGGATTCAGTACCACTAGGTAACAGTAGCACATTTAATTGGTTCATTCGTTTTCTTTGCGGGTTATTTAAAGCCAGAAAATATTTTCAGATATTAAGAATGATTTAGTGAGACAAATTCTTACTAATTAACCCATAGTGGGGAAAAAGAAGTGAATTAATACCCTTCCCAAGGGTATTTGCGCGTAAGTGAATATAACGAACTCCACTGAAAGTGGAACTCGGCTCTGGGATAACAATTCCGAGACATTATTCATTACATATATTTATTTTTTATTAAAAAAATCCATTATTTTTTTTAATTAAAATTTTAATGGATTTACTTTTTATAAAATTAATGGATTTATTTTAATTAAAAAATTAATGGATTTATCTATTTAAAAAAAATAATGGATTTATATTTTTATAAAAATTAATTGATTATTATTTTTAAAGAATTAATGGATTTATTTTTATTAAAAATTTAATGGATTTATTTTTATTAAAATTAATGGATTTATTTTAAATAAAAAATTAATGGTTTATTTATTTTATTAAAAAATTAATGGATTTATATATTTTATAAAAAAATAATGGATTATTTTTTATTAAATTAATAAAACTTTTGAGTTTTATTGCAAAATAAATTGATTTATTTCATAGTCCGACATGTATGGTTGTTTGTTTTAGTTTAGCAGCATATCAACCTATATGGCTTATTTAATGCCGAAATATATTGTAAGCAATTTCATTTTATTTAGGGGGGATAATAATTGTTTAGTGATACAGGTCTTACTAATTAACCCATTGTGGGGGAGGAGAAGTGGATTCATACCATTACCAAGGTTATTTGTGCGTATGTGAATATAACGAACCCAACTGAAATTCGAACACCGTTCTCCAATTCAAAATTTATGAGCCAGTATCCATTACACCACCCGTTCATCCACACTTACAGCGCCTTGTATTCCCAAGCGGTCAGGTCATTCATGTAGGTACTGACTAGGTTAGACGTTTCTTAACTTCGGTGATCGTACGGAACGGTGTTTCAACACTATATAGTCATAAGTCTAGATTTAATTCACTATACCACTGTTCCGAAGAGGGTCAATGGTGCTTGCACTTTTTGGGTGTGTGTGGGGAGATATATTCAGTGTCATTTGATCACGGTGGATACGTAACGCTTTTCGATAAATTTTATATTTGACTTTTTAGATTAATAATTGTCAATATACTTTTGTTCTCATTCCTGCTTGATGTAGATGTTATTATAGACACAACGTTTCGACCAAGTACCCTCTGGTCATCATCAGAGGTTCATTGCTTTTGGCTAATATGAGATAACTGTTGATTATTATGTTATTCTGTCGCTGTGATACCAGTAATTGCTCGTTCCTATCATGTAGTAATTGTGTCTGTGTGTTCGATCATTCTTAGTCTCCCTGACGAAGTGCCTTTCCAACATTCGTCTGGTCTAATCGCCTGTCTTTTAAATACACAATTTGCCTTTATCTTGGCATTGCTGTAAGACTACTTTATTGCAATTAATCCCGACTTCTCTAGATCCTTCCATTGTCTGGAAATCAGATGCCCGTAATGTTGACAAGTGGCCCAA
>CAHIKZ030000839.1:647500-667500 GCA_903632075.3 Acanthosepion pharaonis | reverse complement strand
CACACACATATATAGCAATAATAATAATATAATTAAAAAAAAATAAATTAATAATTTAAGATTATAACTGATGTAGGCAGGAAAATCACATAATGATTATATATAAAAACGTGAATGCATATATGTACACATGTTAGTGCCCATAAAAACGTAGCCGACTCCTCAAGTATAAATTCTCCAAATATTAATGTTATTAGGGAATTTGAAACCTGTTCTTGTGTCTACACTTGAAGATAAGTTCGTTCCGTTGGTTCAATAATTCATCTGTATTTTTATATTTAATCATTATAACTTTTTTACTTCATGCATAGATTGCATCTATCCTGGAAGTTGTTGGGAGTCTGATAATTGAGAGATGATCATCCATTTAATTTGTGGGGTGAAGAAGATTCCAGTAATTCAGCTTGATATCTTAAAGAAGCATTGGTGAAGGAATACCGGTGACTGTAATATACAGTATATATATATATATATATATATATATATATATATATTCGTGAATATACATGATATCCATGGATATATATGGATATTATGTATATTTATTAATATATACTTATAGCTCTCTTTTACAACATTGAGCATTGTATTTATAAGAACTTAGGAATAAATATACTTATGTACGTGCAAATATTTGTAAGTGTATGTACATATTTCCTACTATTGCTATATATATATATATATATATATATATATATATATATATATATATATATATATATATATATATATATATATATATATATATATATATATATATACTCATATTTGTAAATAAAATCTTTTGATGTTTAATTAATTTTGAGAATTCATCTCTGGATTACTTCTAGTCCTTCCTTCCGTCTTGTTAAGGCGTCTCTCTTATTTTTTTTTAACCATTTCACCCCAAGCAAGGCGATAAAGCCACTAACACGGTTAGTGACTGTGAATGAAACTGAGAAAACATTAATGAGGAGAAACGACAATAAAAAGAAGATTCGGGAGGCAGAAAATGAGGATGGGAGTTGCATTTCTATTTTCGAAGACTGTAGTTGACAGAAGCTGGAAGAGAATTTCACAGTCAAGAAGTGCGATAGAAGAAACTGTTAGCATAGAACTTACGGTTATATATGGCTCTTGGGCCTTGTAACAGATAAACAATAGCGTGAAAAGGATATTACCTCTCTCTTTCCAAGTACGTAGTTAAGAAATTGCTCAGAATACGTGTCAAGCTGATTTAAATTTTAAATATAGTTAGAGTTTGACTGTTTACCCTTGCTTATTTGCGAATATAATATAAATTCAATAGAAAGGAAGAGATTTACATGGAATTTTGAGGCCACCTTCGACGATTCGGCAATTATCTTGCAAATACGCATTTGCAAATAAAATGGTTTGTTATCTTGGATTAAGATCACATTACACACACACACACACACACACACAACACACACACACACACACACACACACATATATATATATAAAGGGGAACTATTCTGCTTTTGAAATTAAATTAATTGTTCACTCGCCAGTAATTTATCATTGTCTGAGGAGACACATTTGTAGTATTGTAACACCATTTCTACTGTGTAGCGATTTTATCATGGTTTTGTTTTAATCTACTATAATAACTAATATTATAGCTATATTCTGTATTGAGCCCTCTTTTAATTCAAATGTTACGAACAGTGGAATTATACCGCATTTGTTCTCATCTTACCTGTATATCCTGTGTGTGTATATATATATATATATATGTGTGTGTGTGTGTGTACGTGTGCGTGTGTATGTCTGTGTGTGTGTGTTTGTGTGTGCATGTGTGTGTTTGTGTGTGTGTGTGTGTGTAAAAATTCAGATATAAATAAAATATATCTGTAAAAAGACAATATGAATAAAGACAAGAGGAAAACTTTTCTTTACCAAGGCGTTTCGTCACCTTCCTGAGAGACTTCCTTAAAATAAACGTAAGGATTTCCTTTTGCGACGTGTATTTATAAACAGAAGTAAAGTGGAAGAATAATATCAATATTTTTCAATATTTTTGAATTCATGAACGATCTAAAGTAAATTGTCAAAACTGTTTTTTGCAGTACAATGAAAAAACTTTCAGAAATGAAAAAAAAGACGAATTTATGAACTTAAAAACTTTATTCATAAAAACTTATCAAATATATTAGTTCTACACAGAAATAAGTTCAGCTACATCTTCGATTTCAAGAATGCCTCACTTACTAAAAGAGAAAATAACTTACTTAAACGGAAAGTTTTTGAGAATGCAAGTACCGTTTTTTGCTAAAATGTTAATTTACGACCTAGATTTTTCAAATATCTCCTGTCTTAGAGGAAAAATACCTTTCCAAAGCCACCAGACATGACAATAAAAGCTTTGGAAAATTAAAGGAAGAAGGTTAACTCAATACCTATTTTTTTAAAAATAAATAAATACATAAATAATTTAGTATATTAAATGAATAATAAATAGTAATTACATAAAAAATAAATATATATTTATGGATAAATATATATTTATAAACAAATCAAAAAATCAGCAACAACAATAACAATATTTACTCACTTTCGCTTATTAGGCATTAAATTGCATCAGTCAGCATCTTCCATAGTTTACCTTGACTTACGCGGTTAGATTTAATAATATTATTTAACGTTCTTAAATTAAAAATAAATTAAAACTGCAAAATATTTTCTCCAGTTTACTTTTGTTTATAAATACATGTTGCAAAATAAAATCATTGCATTTGCCTTCATAAAGTTCTTTAGCAGACGAAACGCGTTGGTAAAAAAAAATTTTCCTTTTGTCTTTATTCATGTCTTTTTACAGATATATTTTAATTATATCTGAATTTTACACACTCGAGCGCATATATATATATATATATATATATATATATATATATATATTATGGAATTGACAAAGTCCGACAATTATTTTTAAGACATTTTTTATGTTTATACGTTCTTTTTATAGATACAAATATTTAAGTAAATACGCTGTTTATAATATAACAGTATTAACAACATTTACCGACCTGAATGCCCGAGGAATTTTCATAGACAATATGCGTCCTCAGACAGGAATCGAACCTGTATCCTATACGGAACCATCATTTAGCCTGACGTGCCTTAACCAATTGGGCCACAGAGGAGCGTTCGGTTAGCAAGGTCGATATTACTGTTTTTAAACACAATTCTCCATGATTTTCTCTCATTCATTCATATATTTGTATCCAAATGTAAACAAATGACGTCATACATTATGAAATGGACAAAGTCCGACAATTATTTTTGAGACAATTTTTATGTATATCCGTTCTTTTTATAGATACAAATATTTAAGTAAATGCTTTGTTTATAATATATATATATATATATATATATATATATATATATATATATATATATAATGGCTTTGTTTATATATATATATATATATATATATATATATAATGGCTGTTGACAAACAAAGTGAGTATGACCCTCACTGACATGTCCTGTCCATCAATTAAACTCTCCCCATCCCCCAACAACACTACATTCATCGGTTTAGTGAACGACAATGGCTCATAAAGCCATTCATCATCACTTCCAATGTATCTTTTCATATGCCTTGTCAGGCCCAACCTGGACTTACACACCCTAGTGCAGATCGGGTATTCAGCATCCATTACGAAATCGTCATATACAATAGACTGTTGGTGTTGGTGTGATTTTTGGTGACTGAGCAGATTTGCCCTGAACAGCTTGGCACCTCATGGCAATTCAGGGATCCCTTTCGAACCCCTCTCTTTAGTTCTGCATATATTTGTGATGCCTCATGGAAGACCTTGACGCCATCAGCAATACCAGCTCTCAAAGAAACTTAGCTTAGAGCTTAGAGTCTCCTAGTTATCCAGACCAATATTGTACTTCTATAGTAACTTTTTAAGATAATATGTGTAACGAAGATTTGGCATCTTTTTCCGATTGCCAATTCTCCATAAATTATATATATATATATATATAGAGAGAGAGAGAGATTCGACGTATGAGGGTCAAGCAGATCAGTTTCCAGGAAACCGACAGCCCGACACATGAGATTCGATTAGGACCATCCACACTTTTTGAAGGGACGAATACAGTGCACCAAATGCCACTAGGTTCCCAAACGACCCTCCGCAGGTTTTGAATTCAGAGTTGTCCTTCTCCTAGACCAGTTGCCATCCAAGGCTATAGAACCCAGTCTGTCCTGCTATTTTACCCATAGATGGAGGGAGAGGAAGAGGATTCATACCTTTCCCAAGGGTATTAGCACTTAAGTGAATGTAATGGATTCGACTGGAATTCGAACTCGGCTCTGCGATTCCTCAATCCAAGCCGTTATCCATTACTCCATCGTGCCTCCTACAATATATATATAAATATAAGGTGGCAATAAAGTTACTATACAGTTCCTTACAATAAGAATTAAGACAAAGCAATTAATCAACAGTCCAGAATTTCTATATTTTAAATTGTTCTAGTTAATAACAATAAAATGCAATGGTAAACAATAGTAAATTAATTACTGATACTGTTCGAACTGCAAGCCACCTGCTTCAGTGCTTTGCTATATATATATATATATATATATATATATATATATATATATATATATATATATATATATATATATATATATAGATAGATAGATAGATAGACAGATAGATAATGGACTCTCCCGTCCATTTCGACGTTTGAGGATCAGATAGCTTAATTGATTCAGTTATGAAATTTTGTGCAATAATCTTAAGTGGCATTTAAGACCCGCTAGTGATTTACAAAGGAGACCGCATATGAAGCAAGCGTAAGGATTGTTGGATGAGATCACTGTTAGATTGGCTGACCTTTTAAATCTTGTTCTCGCTTCTTGAAGATGATTCAGACAAGCAGATTGAAAACTGCTGAGTCCACTAAAACATTCTACCCGCTCCAAGGCTAAGCGCTCAAGGATGTTATGTGGCATATTAACAACTAACAAGTTGCTTTTCAGATTGTCTTTGTATCTTAGCCATGGGCGTTCTGTATTCCTGTAGCCCTGATCTAACTGGCTGTACATTAGGATCTTGGGTATCCTGTCATCAGACATACTCAAGACATGACCAGTCCAGCGTAACTGAGACTGTATCATAAAAGTCTCGATTCCTCCAATATTACACCTGTTAAACAGGTCTATGTTAGATGTCCTATCTTGAGGGTTAACTCCACAGACGGCACGCAGACGGCTTTTATGGAAAACATCCAGCTGGCGTATATATATATATATATATATATATATATAACATCTGTTGCAACTCTAGGTCATCAATGTTTGTTGGGCTCATGATAAAATACACTATTCGTATAACTTAAATGCTAAAATGATTCCTTTACACTAAAATATATAATTTTAAAAACTCTCTAGCCAGATATTTTTAATAAAGTATGTGTGAAATCTTGAGTGTGTGTTTGTATATATGTCTATGCGTTAGTGTGTTTATGTATCTTTCTGTCTGTGAATTTCTAGTTTATTTAATGTTTAGTTAATTTATTGTACAGTAATCTTAGCTGCTGACGGATATATTTCCTCAATACTCAACATTTCCAGTCACAAAACTCACCCCAACCCTCCAGTCGACGCTTTCATTTTCACCGACTTGAAGTTGAGCTAAATTTAATTTGCCTTTTTTCAACTGATACATCGTGCTAAAAAACTTATACTATAAGGAATAAATTATTTAAAATTAATAAGTTGAAATAAAAATAATAAAAAATACTTTCTTTGAAAAACAGGACATATAAGTCATTAGAGATTTTTAAAAGATTATTTATAGAAATACATTGCCTATTAAGACTGTCTCTAGCTCCGATAGGACGAATACCTACGTAGCCCGTCTGGTCAGCTCCGATAGGACAAAGACCTGCGCATCCCGTCTGGTCAGCTCAGATAGGGCTAAGACCTACGTAGCCCGTCTGGTCAGCTATGATAGGACGAAGACCTGCGCATCCCGTCTGGTCAGCTCCGATAGGACGAAGACCTACGTAGCCCGCCTGGTCAGCTATGATAGGGCTAAGACCTTAATTTTATTTCATTCTTTTTTATTTACTTTCTTTCTTTGTTTTTTTTTTATTTCTTCTTTCATAATAAGAACAATATAAACGAAATGTATTTCATTCGGTCAATATTTTGAATTTTCGACCCAGTTGATGTCAAGAATGAAAACGACACACCACGAGAGATTTTTGTTGCTTTGAAATAGATATACTTGAATGTTGACTCGCACGGTCTGAGCCCGACAAGCCCGATTGCTGAGTCGCCACTGATATATATATATATATATATATATATATATATATATATATATATATATTTGAACAATAAAAAAATATTCAAAAATTAAAATCTTCAGACACACTGGGTTGTAAATTAATATTCTTTCGTTTTTTCTATTTATAATTTCATTTAGATTCCTCTCTCTCTCTATATATATATATATATATTCTCTCTCTCTTTATATATATATATATATATATATATATATATATATATATATATATATATATATTCCTCTCTCTCTCTCTATATATATATATATATATATTCCTTCTCTCTCTCTCTCTATATATATATATATATATATATTTTCCTCTCTCTCCCTCTCTCTCTCTCTCTCTCTATATATATATATATATATATATATATATATATATTTGAGGAAATTTGTAAGACAAAATAGAAAAAATGTTTATTTGTGAGGTTAGGACTTCATGGGGCTGGGTTTGTTGAAGTTGGTGTAACTATATATACGCCTAAACGAGAGAAGCTGGTAGTTTCAAAAAGTTTTTGAAAAAATCTTTTGAAATAATTGTTGCAATCTTATAGCGTATCAGCATCCTTAGCAGATTTTCTGTTATCACAATGTGGGATATTTAAAAACAAAGATGATGGTAAGAAAAAGAACTTAGATGAATTTCAATAGATTGCAAAATTTATTTTAAAAAATTATTTAAAAAAAATTTTGAAACTACCAGCATCTCTTGTTCATGCGCATGCGTGATCCCAACGACGTCAACAAACCCAGTCCGATAAAGTCCTAACGAATGAAATGCCTCACAAATAAACTTTTTCAATTTTGTTTTACAATTTCTCCAATACTGTTCTTGCTATATATAAATATACTAGCAGCATGGCCCTGCGTTGCCCGTGCTTGATTCAAAAATAGTACGACTAATACAGCAATCGCTATCACTTGACTTAAAATATTTTTGCCCATCCTTGCCTTTAGAGGAGTGCCCTTTGCCATGCTGATGTTGCTACATGCCTTACTTCTTGCTTATATCACACTGCCAACTTTTTCTAAGCTCTATAGTAAACATTAAATCTGTTACGAAAAAAGAACTAAACAAAATAAACACAATACGATCAGCTTTAAAAAAACCGGAAAAAACATTTTTAAGGGTTGACCGATTGTCGATTTGCACTCTGTTTGGGGGGGGGTGCTCAGAGTTGAAACTTTACATGATGACTCCCAATGGCCTCTTCATAAATACGCTCGGTTTTCGCTAAAAACCGACATGCGGTTCAGACGCAATCTGGGCGTATCGGTTTTTGGGTTTTATCGATTTTCCGCGCTGTTTAGAGGTCCGTGGTCATGAAACTTCTGGACAACACTTCTAATGGTAGACTCTAAGAGGGTGTCAAATTTGGTTGAAATGCGATCATTCCTTCTGTAAGCAGAATTTTTTCGATTAACGATTTTTTCGGAACCTGATTCCGAACTTAAAAATCGGGCTCCGTCATGTCCTTACGGCAGCCATTTGCAAACGTGTTGAAAACCGCATCGAAATCGGGTGAGAAATGTGGCCTGGGCGAGGTAACAACGCCCACGACAGACACATAGACAGACAACATGAGAAATATAGATAGTAGATAGATAGATATGTGTGTGTGTGTGTGTGTTTGTGTGAGTAATCATATACAATTAACAAAAGAAATTTAGAATGATCAGAAATACCGAATCTTCAAATTTCACACAGAAATAAGAGAAAAAGGGAAGAAAAAAGATCACAGGAATAGAATTTAAAGAATAATTTAGATAAGAAGAATTACTGAAAATAGAAGAATATCTTTAAAGCAAAAAAAAAAAGAAAAAAAGAAAAGAAAAACACGATAAGTAAGCCAATTTAGTAAATACTACATGGAGACAAATAATTACGAAAATTGAATTTTATATCTGGAATCAACTTGTAGACCAAATACTGAACAAAAGAAAGTAATTCTGAAAAAAAGGTTAAAAAAAGAAGTAAAAAGGGGAGAGAAATAGAAAGAAAAAGAAAACTTCCCATCTCCCTAAAAATCGATCAATTTTTATTTTATCTGATTTTAAAAGCAGATAATCATTGCAGTTATCGTTGTTATTATAGTCAAACATTTGCAAATAAAACTGTTAGTATTTTGGATTATTGAAGAAAAAATCAGTTATCTCCCTTGATTACGATGAACTCAAGTAGTAATTACAACAGTGAGAATAAGTGATGTGTAAAACCATATATACATACATATATACATATAGTTTTACATACAAGTATATATATTATATTATTATAATACTATATTATACACTACAGATATTTTTATATAGTTCTACATACAATATATATCATAATACATTATATTATTATCATATAATATTACATGCAACATATATATTATTATAAAAATAGACATAATATATCTATATTATTTGATGAAACATATGAAAATATGCTGCTTAAATACATACATATATATATATATATATATATATATATATATATATATATATATATATAGAGAGAGAGAGAGAGAGAGAGTTAGACAGAGAGGACTCGTTTTTGTTTAACAAAACTTGTTTAACTATATATGAATTGGCTTCCCTCTGTCTTTTCTCCATATTTTTTCCCCACCTGATGCCTTGACCACATGAATTTAATAGTCCTCTAAAAGTTTATTTTCTCGCACTTCCCACCTGTCGAACTCCCTTCCGATTTCTTGCTTCCCAGATGACGGCAACCTTCAAAAAATTAAATGCAGCGTCAATCGCCATCTTCTGTCCTCTTCGAACCCTAGTCCTTTTTTCGTACTTTCCTCAAGTCTCGCCATTTTCAAACATCTCATTCTCTTTCACTTTCACTTTCACTCCCTATAACACTCTGCGTTCTAGTGGCATTGTCAACTTATTTGGGGTGAAACGATTAAAAAAAGAAAAGAAAAAAGAACGCCCACACTAATATGGCACCCCAATGATATAAATAGATGGCCTTTTCTGGGGTTTAATTTATTCCTTCAAACGGGAACTCAGTAGACATATTCTTGATGCCAACTGACATATTGATCGATGCGAAGGTTCACTGTAGCATCTTTTGTCAAATGTTACCGAAATCTTAGAAGTATCTCAAAAGTTTACTGTATTCTTTATCAACTGCGCATCCTATCGACTGCATTACTTCTTTTATCTTCTACTTTTTGAGCCGTGTCCATTCAGGACGTAGGCGATCATGACTCTCCACAATTTCCTATCTTTTTAGCTCTTTAGTAAATATATTTGTGTTTATGTTACTTCTTTTG
Organism: Acanthosepion pharaonis; assembly: GCA_903632075.3. Lineage (NCBI taxonomy): Eukaryota > Metazoa > Mollusca > Cephalopoda > Sepiida > Sepiidae > Acanthosepion > Acanthosepion pharaonis. Next base: position 657,900 of record CAHIKZ030000839.1, on the reverse strand, counting down.
TTCACCTATTCATTTATTAAGTATGCCATGCGTTGCTTTTCTCTCACTTCCCAACTGTGAAACTCCCTTCCGATTTCTTACTTCCATAATAATACAATTTTTAAAAATTTAAATGCAACATCAATCGCCATCTTTTGCATTCTTGAACCCTATTCCTTTTTTGTTCTTTTCTCAATACTCCCATTTTCAAACATATCATTCACTTTCACTTTCACTTTCACTTTCACTCCATTCTAGTGGCATTATTACCGCGTCGGTCAGGGTGAAATAATTAAAAGAAATGGAACCCTTAAGTGAACAAAATATTGGACGCTGATATAACTTAGCAGGATCGAGTAAAATCCAGCATAAATACAACCTAATTTAAATTTGAATTTGAAATCAAACAATCACCCCCGCCATAAATTATATAAATGCCAGTTTTAGAATCTGATGGAACTATTTTTCCTTATTCTATGAGAAACATCAGATTCTTGATATTGACTAAAACGGTCAAAGGTTATTCTTTAACGCCATGACAGTTCAGGAGCTAGGCGATTATGGCTCTCCATAGAATCCTTTTATTTATTATATTTGAAATGCTACGTCTCCCTGGAGTTTTCCTTCTCTAAGACTGGTTGCGCCGATGACTACAGCCCAGTCAACCGTGTTATTTAACCACCATCAACATTCCCGATGTCATCAGTTGTGAACTTCGTATTTCTGCTGATGACACACCCAATTGCTCCTGTCTTAATTAATAAAGTAAAACTAGCAGAACCGCAAGTTCTATTCTAATAGTTTCTTTACTCGAATTTCTCAACCATTACACAATCTTTTGATCCTTTGCTTCTAGTGCCACTTAGAATCTTCAAAAAATTAAATGCAAGGTCTTCCTGAAATCTGTTGTTTTAGTATCTTTTCTTCTCACTAAAGGCTTATCTTTCATTCTCAGTAAACCCTTGCGTCTTAGTGTCTTTATCACCTTGCTTGGGGTGAAATGATTAAAATAAAGTTCACATATTTTTTACCAGTATCCAAACAAGTGTAATGCAATTTTAATAGATCTCTTTTATTGTCCTTTCTCCTCACTAAAGTTTTCTCATTCATTTTAGTGGCATTATCGCCTTGCTTTGGGTGAAATAATTAAAAATAAGTTCACATATCTTCATCAGTACCCAAATCTTAAAACATTTCTTTTATTGTTCTTTCACTTCAATAACGTTTCCCATTCTCTTTCATTCTCAGTAACCCCTTGTATCTTAGCGGCATTATCGCCTTTCTTATGGTGAAATTATTTTTAAATAAGTTCACATGTCTTCACCAGTATCCAAAGATGTGTAATGTAATTATTTCTTTTATTGTCCTTTCACTTCAGTAACGTCTTCTCATTTACTTTCATTCTCAGTAACCCAGTGGCGTCTTAGTGGCATTATTGCCTTGCTTGGGGTAAAATGATTAAAAAAGTTCACGTATCTTCATCAGTATCCAAAGATATGCAGTGTAATTTTCTAAATTTTAATTTATTGTCCTTTCTCTAAAAATAAAAAAAAATAAAAAATAAAAAGACATATCAAGTAGAAAGTTGTTGTGTGGTGGAAATAATTCATCACCCACAAGGCCGCGTAAACGCTTTTAAACTCTGTCACAGCTGAAATGTAAAGACTGGGAAGCTCCAAGCGTGATATGGTAGTAGTATTTCATTTTTTTTTTTCATGGACGGAGCAAAAATGTCGTAATATAATTATTTTGTTTTAACAGCTTGGATTATTGACAGAAATTAACAACTTGTTATTAACTTGGGTCGTGTGTAACCCACATTGACCGTGAAGATTAAGCAAGCACTCGACGTTTCAATGACCTGCATCGCCCGATAGGATTTCAAACTAACAGTTTCAGGCGTATTTTAGCCGAGACGAGCCGAGAGGGGATCTGTTTATGACTGAGATTCGTAGTTTGGTGTGAGAGAGCGGGAAAGTCCAGCCACGAAATGTGTGTTAGCATTATGCACTGATCTGTAAACAGTGTACAGCTTAAAGCCAAGGGAAAGGAAGCCTGGTAGCTTGTCATACAAATATACACAGTAGACGCGGAAATAGACAAGCCAAACAATGGTTATTGATTTCCCTGTGTCCAATTATTTTAACACCGAAAGAATCTCACGCACTGGTTGGTGAAGGCAGATTAACCATTCTCAACACCAAACCATATATATATATATATATATATATATATATATATATATATATACAGGCGTATCAAACATACTTTACAAACTCTGGGGACGGATTCCTCACACGAAAACAAAGACAAATGTCGATATAAAAATATGTCCGCAAATCTTTCGTTTTTGCGTTATTAAGTTTAAAAAAAAGTTTACGGTAGATGGTGCTGTGTTCCCATGTAGACTCGACCCATAGGATCCTGTCTCAGCAATGGGACGATAAATAGCAAAAAGGGTTGGATGACTCGGCTGCCTTTGGTCTGGAAACGCAATCTGATACAGCCGTGCAGCCTCGGGTCCATTACCATTCGTGCGACCGTATGTAAAAATCCTATCTGCCTTCTTACGATATCCTCGCGATGTGAATATCCTGTTAAACGGAGCAATTCACAGTTAATCCACTACTAAACACATTAAACGTTGAAGATGGACGAGCCACAAATTTACACGAATGACAAATGTAACCTAGTCTACACAGCGCCATCTCCCATAAACTTTCTTTAAACTTAATAACTCAAAAACGAAGTATTTGCGGATATATGTTTATATGGACTTTTGTCCTTGTTTTGGTGTGAGGAATCCGACCGCAAAGTTTGTAAAAGTCGTAAACATGGAAATAAATATAAGGACAATAGTCAGAACAATGTAAATAATGTAATTAAGTAACTGTCAGCTTTAATAAGACAAGAAAGAATGGGCACAAAAAGGACACAATCAAAGTGTGACAAATGGACTTTCTGAGAAAAGAGGGCTTGGAGAATCTGATACTCACAGGACAGAAAAGTTTCCGAAATGTAGACAAAATAAATAGAAATATTTTAGGAAACGTTTAATCTTGGTGTCCGCACAAAAAACAAAAAAACAAAACAAACAGTGTGTCAAAATGACGGTTCCCCTGACGCGCCATTACTGTATACACTTTTGTGCCCATTGAACCATTTTTAAATAGGAGTAGGAAACGATGACCGATTGGATAGGAACAGTTTAATTACCAAGGGGGTAGGTATTATGAACGAGTAGAAGCATTTTCACACACTTTTAGCACAATTTTAGGTGTGCGTATTATGGATGAAGGCGTATTATATATGGGGAATTATTGTAAGCAATGCCGAGTGAGTTAAAAGTGTATACAGTATTAGCAGTGTCAAGGAAATAACCGTCCTTTTTAAACACTAATGAAGATAAAGGAATTCTAACACCCAAAGAGACACAACATCGGTTCTTGATAATGACTGCGAAAGTCGAAAATACTTGAACAACTATAACAATATATGATCTTTGGACAGTTTATCCTCAACTTCGACTACAATACAAGAGGGAGTAGGAGATATCGTAAAAAGCTAAAATTTACTAAGGTCTACAAAGGATAGGAAGTTGTGGAGAGCTATAAGCGCCCATGCCCCGAAGGGACACGTCACATAAAAGAAGAAGCAATTAAAATTAAAAGTTCTATACGCTGTTGTTTTTTCTCCCTCGTTTGTGGAACTCTTTTTCAGGGTTTTGCTTTCCTGTCAACTACAATTTTCAAAGATTCAAATGCAACGTCAGTCGACATATTCTGTCTCCTAGAAACCTTAACTTGTCCTCTCACCTAAATAAAGTTTTGAATGTCATCGTCTAATAATCATAGAAGTACTGCAAAAAAGCCTTATAACACTGAATCCTGGGAAAAGAGAGAAAAGCGACATTACAATGACGAAGTAATTGATTACCGCCCCTAGCAGAGGCTGTAGAGTATGCATCAGTGGATCGAGTAAAGAGCTCGGTTCGAAATTTCCAGAACGTTACCAATTCATATTTTTCAAGAAGTCTGGATATCCCCAAACCACTCCCCACTTAAAAAAAATGAAGACACTAGTTCAAGTAAATCTTTTCTTTCTTTTTTTTTTTTACAGTAAAGTTTGCCTTGAAAAGGACAACCGTTTGAAGAAAGTAAGTACAGAGCAACCTCGGTTCTCGAACGTCTTACATGTCGAACAAATCGGTTTTCGGACAGAAAATTCAAGATGAAAATACCTCGGTTATCGAACAAAATTTCGGTTCTCGAACAACATAGCCGAACCGTGTTAACCCGAACGGAATCATTTCTCCGTCGACCGCCATGATGTATACATTCGTGTGTTGTGCCGTTGCTTTTCTTTTCCAATTTTATTGTACTGTGACTTTTTCCTCAACACTGGAAAAATAGTTTCGGTTTACGAACGTTTCGGGTTACGAACGGCCCTCAGAAACAAATTAAATTCGTGAACCAAAGTTCCACTGTTGTGTAAATATCAAACGTTATAACAGAATCCTTAAAATACTGTGCAATGCCAGGTAACCTTTTCATCAATATCTAATCGGAAAATTGCTTCTTTTTTTTTTAAAATAAGTGATGATGACCCAAAAAGGTTTGATCGAAATTTAATCTTTTCTGTGCGTACGAATTTCTTAACAAATTGTTTTGGCCAATTTCAAACGAAAAGCTTAATTGCGCGCAAATTGTTTCTTTGTATTCAATTAATAAAAATGACTTCTTGAGGCATATTTTCACAAGCGTAATGCTTTCCAAAGAAAAGCAGTCATTTGCTTACCGACTCGTTTATTGAATTCATTTTTCATTTATTTTTGTTGGGATTTAGCGCGTTCTTAAAATTATTGTCACAGACTTAAGACAACTCAGAACCAAAAAACATCTCCATCTACACAAAGCTGACACTTTACTGAACGGCAATCTCTGTAAAAACAGCTAAACGATACACCAAAATATTGCAGAGTTCTTTCTTTTTTTAAAATCATTTCACCCCAAGGAATTCAGGAATGCCACGAGCTTGCAGAGCGGTTGCAGAGAGTGAAAGTGATAGAAAAGACGTTGTATAGAGGGGATTGAGAAAGGATAAAAGATGAACGGGGATTAAGGAAAGGATAAAAGGTGAACGGGGGTTAACGAAAGGATAAAAGATGAACGGGGATTAAGGAAAGGGAAAAAATGAACGGGGATTAACGAAAGAATAAAAGATGGCCGGTGATTAACGAAAGGATAAAAGATGAACGGGGATTAAGGAAAGGATAAAAGATGTTCGGGGATTAAGGAAAGGATAAAAGATGAACGGGGATTAAGGAAAGGATAAAAGGTGAACGGGGGTTAAGGAAAGGATAAAAGGTGAACGGGGATTAAGGAAAGGATAAAAGATGAACGGGGATTAAGGAAAGGATAAAAGGTGAACGGGGGTTAACGAAAGAATAAAAGATGAACGGGGATTAAGGAAAGGGAAAAAATGAACGGGGATTAACGAAAGAATAAAAGATGGCCGGTGATTAACGAAAGGATAAAAGATGAACGGGGATTAAGGAAAGGATAAAAGATGTTCGGGGATTAAGGAAAGGATAAAAGATGAACGGGGATTGAGGAAAGGATAACAGATGAACTGGGATGAAGGGAAGGATAAAAGATGAACTAGGATTAAGGAAAGGATAAAAGATGGACGGGAATTGAGTAAACGATAAAAAATGAACTGGGATTAAGGGAAGGATAAAAGATGAACGGGGATTAAGGAAAGGATAAAAGATGAACTGGGATTAAGGAAAGGATAAAAGATGTAAGGGGATTAAGGAAAGGATAAAAGATGAACTGGGATTAAGCAAAGGATAAAAGATGAACGGGGATTGAGGAAAGGATAAAAGATGAACGAGGATTAAGGAAAGGATAAAAAATGAACGGGGATTAAGGAAAGGATGAAAGATGAACGGGGATTGAAGAAAGGATAAAAAATGAACGGGGATTAAGGAAAGGATAAAAGATGAACGGGGATCAAGGTAACAAAAGATGTCTATTGACGTTACATTTAATTTTTGAACATTGTAATTATCAGGGAAGCAAGTAAGAGGAAGGTAGTTCCACAGTCGGGAAGCGTGAGTAAAAAAACTGCTTGAGTAAAAGTGGCGGTTACATTTAAATATTTCAACAGTAAAAAGGTGAGACCTAGATGCCAATCTAGTAGCCCACTTAAATTCATGTAGTCAGGGAAGCAAGGAAGATAGTTTATCAGAACAGTTGCTATGAAACTATTTGTAGAAAAGACAGAGGGAAGCCACATCACATCTATGAGAGAGTGACTGAATTCGAGATGCTAAGTCAGGACTCATTACATTGTGGATCATAATTTGGAGTTTTGTTGAGAAACTCGAGAAGAAGAACAGGATCACTAGACCAGATATGGCTAGAATATTCAATGCATGGACGAATGGTAGATTTGTAAATGTGTAAGATGGACTTTGACGAATAAAAACTTCTGGCACGACACAGTGCAAAAGATGAATTGATTCACCGCAGTTGTTCCACCAGTTGTTTAAGTCATTTCAATATATATATATATATATATATATATATATATATATATATATATATATATATATAAGATTTAAGAAACAGCCTGATATTTTTCTATTTAGAGCTCAATATTAAAATAAAATAATAAAATATAAAATAAATAAAGAGCGTTAATGATATTATATGAAAAGATTACTATTAAATATCAGGTTTTTTATCCCGACATCGATGTTTCTTAGCGAAACAATTTCAAATACCGTTCAAAACCACAACCCCCTGAAGACTGGAAATTTTACCAAGAAACATCGATGTCGGGATAAAAAACGATAATTAAAAAGTTAAGTAATCTTTTCATATATATATATATATATATATATATATATATATATAGAGAGAGAGAGAGATAGATAGATAGATAGATAGATAGATAGATAGATAATTCATGACTACATGTAAACATAAAAGCAAGCATCTGCTCAAGTACATTGAGTCCATTAATATTCGTATAGCATCCGTCATTAATAGCATTTTCTATATATCTATATACACACATATGTAATTCCATATTATAAATCATGCTTAATTATTTTATTACGTGTGTATATATAATTTTGCCTGGAAGTATAAGGCTAGGTTTAAAATGCATTAGACATATCATCTTTACATATAATTAAGTTAAGATTGTGAGAGCCAAATTCTTTAGATATGACATTAGTGATATATTTTAATAAGCACTAATTATTTCTGTTATCACTAACAACGTTTTTTTATGCAAAAATAGAGTAATCTCCCTTGGTTCATAACGTGTTTACGTAAATTAAATTTAAAAAAAAAATTAAATCAATTTTTTAATTTTTCGACTTTCGAACTCAAGACTTTAATCGATATAAATAAATAATTATCAAAGACAAATTTTATTTTTTTTATTCTTAACTGAATTTGTGTATTTTTATGTATGTGTCTAAAGTTATGTGAATATTTTATTTTACAAACACGGTCAGCACATTGTGGCCGTATTCATAGTTAATCTTATTGAGTGTTATCAATCCTTCCATTTGTTTTAGTCTTTTTGTACATATGGATGAGGCTAATATACTTGTATTTTTTACTAGTATGTTGTTGGTGGAGCTTGGTAGGCTTCCGTTATGTTAATGTTATTGTTTTATTTATATATTGGATTTTACTATTAATTACTTTTGAAAGAAATAATCTGATCTAGTGATCGAATAAAATAGTTGCTAATGGCGAAAAAATAACCGGATGCTCTCGGATATACAAAACTTTTGGCCAGTTTTTACACAATTTCTGTCCTGAAAAGAAAACACTTGTAAAAACACAAGAAAAATTAAATAAAAAGCCTAATCGCGGTACCTTGTCAGTCGTTTTTAACGAAACTTGCACACACACACACACACACACACACACACACACACACACACACACACACACACACACACACACACACATATATATATATATATATATATGTGGGAGAAAGTGTGAGTTTGTAAACAGTGACGACTACTGCTGCTAATGCAATACACTTCAATAAAACGAATCGAGTTCTCTCAGTCACTGGCGTGTTCATCTAAAAATAAATTCACTTTCATCCCGTGCGCCAACGGATTAGGGGTAGATTCTCCGAACGAGGCCAATTCAGCCGGGTTTCGATCCTAGCTAGAGACAACCGGACGTCTAGCCACACTGAAGAGCTGTGATACAACGAAACAGCCTGTCTGTGGATGACAATATATATATATATATATATATATATATATATATATATATATTTATATTGATAATATTAGTGGCAAATATACACATACATATGCAATCATATATCTAAAATATATAAATATATATACATACATACACATAAATATATATTTGTATAAAAATAATTCCAAGAGGATAGAAACCAGGTAGAACTCAATATCCAGGACAGAGTAAGGATATAATGAAAAGGCTTAAACACTAATATTTCATGGATATTAGTGTTTAAGTCTTTTTATTTTATATATATATATATATATATTATTTTATATGTACAGTACTTAGTGAAAAGCGCTCAATATCAGTGATAGAGGTAACATATTCAGTTGTATGGATATGAGTTTGTGACCCTGGGTTTCACGTTTCCAGAGTATGTCTGATGATTGCAAAAGCGTGAAACCCAGGTTTCAGAGTCACAAACTCATATCCATAAAATTGTATATATATATATATATATATATATATATATATATATATATATGATAATAATAATAATAATTTCACTCCAAGCAAGGCGATAATGCCACTAATAAACAACAGGTAACTGAGAGTGAAAGAGAACGAGAAAAACATTTGTGAAGAGAAAAGACAAAAAAACATGAGGATTCAAAAGATGGCAGTTGGCGTTATATTTAAATTTCTTGATGACCGTGAATGGCAGGGAAGGAAGAAACCGGTAGAGAGTTTCACAGGCGAGATGTGTGACAAAAGAAACTATTAGAATAGAACTGACGGTTGCCTCTAGCTAGGTCAACAATAAGACCCCTTTTGCCAAACTCGTAGTATGATTACATCCATTCGCACCAGGTTCCAACAAGGAGACCCTATCGAACAGTTACCATGAAAATATCTCTAGAAAAGGACAGAGAGAAGTTACATCGCAGCAATGGGAAAATTACTGACGAAGTCGAGATGCCAGGTCAGAAGCGATTGCATTAGAGACCATTCTTTGAATTTTGTCAAGATCTCTCTCTCTCTCTCTCTCTCTCTCTCTCTCTATATATATATATATATATATATATATATATATATATATATATATATATAAATAAAGAAAAGAACAGTAAGATATATAATCCGGTGTTCTTATAGATATTTTTATTTTTACAAAATAGTGCTCAATGTAAATTTACAGAGCATTAATATTATAAATTAATTAATTTAAAATATGGTTTTTCCGCTACATTTCTAACCATGTTTCAAAAATAGAAGCTAAAAGCCCCGAATTTAATTAAATTCGGATCTTTTTTTTAGCTTCCATTTTTGAAACATGGTTAGAAACTGTGTAGCGAAAAACACATTTTAAATCAATTAATTTATAATATTTATATATATATATATATATATATATATATATATATATATATATATATATATATATATATATATATATATATATATATATATATATATATATATATATATATATATATATATATATATATATATATATATATATATATATATATATATATATATATATATAAATAATAATAAAAACGAATTTATAACTTCTAAATGAAATAATAATAATAAAAAAAAAAAGAATATTAATCTACAACCCAGTGTGTCTGAAGATTTTAATTTTTTAATATATTTTATTCTTCATATATATATATATATATATATATATATATATATATATATATTTCACACACCTCATATATATATATATATATATATATATATGTTACTGGCCACCTTGAAGAGCGGTGTAATAGTCAGCAAGCTTGTCTTGCTAGAACAATTACGACTGAGTAGTGAGTTCGATCCTCACTGGGTGCTCCATTCTTTCGGCCTTGTATCACATCTAAGCTACACTTGGAAAATCACTATATATAAAAGTTATATACCGTACCTATGGACACTAATGATTATGTCCCAATCCTCATAAATACGTTGGACACTATTGTAAGTGGTGGTGGTGGTGGGGGGTAATATTCTGTCTAAGTAATTCACCACTAGCAGTGGTTTACCTAGTTTCACGCCGCTGGCGAGGTGACGTTATAAAGATTACTATTTCATTTTCAACCTCCGTTTTGGTTATTCCTCATCCAGTAACCTTTTCTAGCTTACAACATGAACAGACTAATTTTTAATCTATCTATCTATCTA
>CAHIKZ030000839.1:590000-642500 GCA_903632075.3 Acanthosepion pharaonis | reverse complement strand
TTTTGAACAAAAATTTGAAATCTCTGTTTTTTGTAGGCATATTAAAGATTTAACATAACAATCTTGCTAAGCTTCCAAATCCATAACCCTAAACGTTTAAAATTATAACTCACGTCCTTTAATATACTTTCTACCCTCATATATACCTTTCTACTAATCTATCTTAGATGATGATTCTTAAAATATTTTGGTATATATATATATATAATACTAGTAATAGTATCAGATAAATTGATTTATAACCATGCTTAATCTACAAGTTATACAGTCCGACAATAGGCCAAAATTTGTTTATAAAACTTATATTAATATCCCATAGTATTATATACCGTTTTACTTATATCTTAAATTCTGAATTAAAACGTATTGTAAAAGAAAAATAACTTATATATTCAACATACCAAGAAAACTTCTTATTAATTTACAGAATACATTCATTGATTACAAAAGGCGTAGCAATAATTATAGCCGAAATATACACAACGTTTCCAAAACAAAAACCATCGTTTAAATGTATCCCTTCTCCTTCCTTCATCGTCTTACTCTCTCCTATTCCCACTTTTTCTCCCTCACTCCTCATTCTTAGGAGGCTTGGAAATGCTGAGGCTTCGAAGTGCCTAAACCCTTGATCGTTGCTGTTGATTTAAATATTTCGGGTCGAGCCATCACTTTAACACCTCAACAATCCTTCAGCAAATTGCTATCAACAAACACTACTGTTTGCACTCGGTCACCCTTTTGCCTTTCCTATCTTTTCTTTACCCTTATACGTCCTCTCTTAATTTTTTTTCAAACAAATAGAAAAAAAGGAAGTGACGTTCCACGTGCGGCCTGATTACAAACAGAATTGTTCATAAGCATTTTGGTTCTCACCAGTCGATGTGCAACTAAATGCACTGAAACGATGTTGCATCTTTGTAGTGAGTAAACTTTTTGTGTCTATATGAAAAAATTATAATATATATATGTTAGCTCTATCTCTGATATTGAGCGCCTTCTAATAAGTACCGCGCATATAATATATAAATAATTATACATATATATATTTATTTATATTTATATACACTTTTCACACACACACACACACACACACACACACACACACACACACACACACATATATATATATATATATATATATATATATATATATATATATAAAAGATAGTTTTAAGGTAAGCTATATTTATGGGTTAAAGTGCTCAATATCAGGGATAGAGCGTATGTAAATATACAAGTGGACTCTGAAGTGCAACTGTAGTTGATTTTTATTTAAATAAAATAAAATAAACAAAAATAAATAAAATAATTAATCGAGATAAATAAATAAGTAAATAAATAATAAACAAATTAACAAACAACGTACACAAGAAAACGTAGTAATAACAACAAAGAATATAAATAATCAAGAATAAATACAAAAAAAGTTAAATAACAACACTAAAAATAGCTCCCAAACTACATCCGGATCCACAATTATTTCCACTCAATAGCCCCTGGAATAATTCGAAACACAACCGTTACCGCCCACCTAAATAACCGTTAGAATAATAAAATAGACTACCCACAATGCAATACAGTAGACTACCCACAATGCATCACTGACCTATATATATGTATAGTTAGTGAATAACACAACACATATGGCCTGACGATTGCGTTTAGCATGAAACAGACGGTCGCCTCTAAATGTTGACTTCAATGTCCACTTTTATATTAGTATACACACTCACAGATATCTATATCTATATCTATCTATCTATCTATCTATCTATCTATATATATATATATATATATATATATATATATAGACAAGCCTCTCATCAAATAACCAATAGGAGGATGAGGTGACCGTTAAAGCCAATTGCTGTAGATAGGAAGGGATTATTTTTAGTTATAAAACCGCTGTAGTAACTACCAGTATATTCTGTTGCCTCAAGACTCTTCTTCATCTTCAAGGAGATTGTCCAGCATTCACTGCCATATAAAGGGACCTGTATTACATAATAGTTCAGTACCATGTTCTTTGTTTCTAACGCTATTTTCCTGTTTCTTAATACATTGCTTTGCTTTTAGAAAGCATATTCCACTATCCTAAAGCACCTATCACATTTTCCCGTCCTGTAGTAAAACATTTCCTCGATGTTTAAATCTTTGTACTCGCTTAATTTTAATATCTGCCATTTGTAATTCACATGTTCAGTTCTTCTTTTCTGATATCCCCCATTTCTTTGCTTAACTTTGGTCATTGTACGGGAACAGGTGTTTGATGTCGCTCTCTTCAGTTCACTTTTTTACTTGTTTTCGTTTTAATCATTTCCCCCCTCCATGCAAGGTGATAATGCCACTAAGACGCAAGGGGTTACGAGGTGTGGAAGAGAATGAGGTGGATTCGTACTTTTCCTATTTGCACGTAAGTGAATATAATGAACCCAACTGGAATTGGAACTCGGCTCTCCGATTAAAAGATCCACTACATCATCTGCACATCGAAGCTTACAGCTCCTGGTATTTCAAAGCTGTCACCCATCTAGGTAGTGACCAGGCTTGACGTTGCTTATCTTTGGTGCAGATTCAATAATTTTTTTTTTCATCGGACCTGCGAAATTTTTACTTAATAGTGATCGAAGAGATGCAATCAAAGAGAAATAAGTCATTGCAAAGAATGGTGAATAAAATGTAATTGTAGTTTATTGCATATAAGAGGTCATCCCATAAGTTCTGCCCGAATTTTACCTTTTTGTTAAAATGAATGAAATTTAAAGAGTATTTTATAGTGTCTAATGGAGCTGAACATTATTTTTATGTTTAGATGCATTTAAACTGATCAAATTCTATTTCAGAGAACAATAAAATTAAATTTTGTTTGATTAAAACCCTGCTAACATGGAAGTACCCAAGAATCAATTGAGGCACATAATGCTTTATGAGTTCAAGAAAGGAAACTCAACAGCCGAAGCGGCTAGAAACATTCACTCATTTTATGGAGAGGAATGTGTGAATGAAAGAACTTGCAGAAGATGGTTTGCAAAATTCAGAGGTGGAGATTTCACAATACAACTGTTCATCGTCATCTTCAACAACTTGGAAAAGTTCCTAAACTTGGAAAATGGGTGCCTCATGAATTGTCTGCAAACAACCTCAAATCCCGAGTTGACATATGCTCTTCTCTCCATTCTTGCCAACTTGTTTCACCTTTTTTGGATAGACTTGTGACTGGCGACGAAAAATGGATCTTTTATCGAAATGTTAAGCGTCGTAGACAGTGGCTTAGTAAAGGGGAAGGACTCCAGCCACAGCCGAGAAGGGAACTTCATGGGCAAAAGGTTCTTCTTTCAATCTGGTGGGATCGCCAAGGAATAATCCACTTTGAATTCTTACCACCTAATGCAACAATTAATGCTCAAATATACTGTCAGCAATTAGAGCGTTTGAACCAAGCTTCGAGGAAAAAAAGACCTGCTCTAGTGAATCGAAAAGGGGTGATGTTTCATCAGGACAATGCGCGACCCCACACAGCAAGAATCACGTCACAAAAGATCGAAGAACTTGGTTGGGAGAAAATTCCTCATCCACCTTATTCTCCCGATCTTGCTCCTTCAGACTACCATTTGTTTCGTAGCTTACAGAATCATTTGGAAGAAACAACTTTTGTAACACAGGAAGAGGTTAAAACTGACATTTGTGAGTTCTTCGAATGAAAGCCAAAAGAATTTTACAGTAATGGCATTAGTAAGCTTGTTAATAGATGGAAGGATGTCATAGATAATCAGGGAAAATACATTGTTGATTGAATCTGTAATTAAATGTAACATTTGGTCACTTGTTTTCTTTAATCAAAATTTGGACAGAACTTATGGGATGACCTGATAATTGAATAAAATGCATATACCGTATGGCGACATATAAGGCACACGGGCATATATTTGATTATAATGCATATACCGTATTTGACGGCATATAAGACGCACGCGCATATAATTGAATATAATGTATATACCGTATTTGACGGCATATAAGACGCACAGGCATATAATTGAAGATAATGCATATACCGTATTTGACGGTATATAAGACACACGGGCATATGATTGAAGATAATGCATATATCGTATTTGACGGTATATAAGACACACGGGCATATCATTGAATATAATGCATATAGCGTATTTGACGGCATATAAGACGCACGGCCGTATAATTGAATATAGTGCTTATACCATATTTGACGATATATAAGACGCACCCCAATTTCAACGGGGAAAATTAAAAAAAAATCATAATTAGTAAAATTATTAGCAAATTGTTCAGCCAAGTCTATATTTATGAGATATTATTTTGGCTAAACAAGCCATGATTTCAATTAAACGAAAAATAATAATAAAAAAGAACACGTGCCTATAAAAAACTTTATTATATCCTTTATGTGATCTGTACAACCTGCGTCTTGTAAACGTCTTAGTGGGATAATTAGGATATAAAAATTCTGATTGTATTTATACCAATGCAACCAGAAGTTATCACAAGAAAAATATTAATGAAACAAATATATTTTACAAATATATAATTTGAATTTATTGCGTATAATTTTAGTGAAACAAAGTACTAATACTAAACGTGATGAAATTAATATAATGAATATTATCAATAATAACATTTTTAATCTGCATAATGGCATTTTAAATAATGACAATAGGTATCTAAAAGTTACTCTAAAGTCTAAGCTAATAGGAATTGCCAGGTAGCTAATTTCGGCGACTATCGCGAATTTTACATATGGCGTATAAGACGAAGGGGAATTTTAAAAGATATTTTTAGTGAAAAAAAAGCGCGCCTTGTATGCCGTCAAATACGGTTATTGAATAAATTGCATTTTTGAATAAATGATTGAATATATTAGACATAATTGAATAAAATGAAATTGTACTTTATTTTTTGGAAGAATAAATTTCATAAACAATAACGGAAATTATTTATGACTCAACCTAATGGATGCTAACCATAAATTGGCGCGATTAAGTTTATTAGCCTAAAATAAGAGACAGTATTTAATAAATATCTGCCTATATTTCTGAGAGGAGGTATTGTAATTATTTACACTATTTACATTATTCGAACTATTCTCCTCATCTTCGTTGTCATATTCACGACGTTCCGGCCGCTGTACTATCTAGCCTTCTTCAGTATCTGTCTATATTTCTGAGATGAGGTATTGTAATTATTTACACTATTTACATAGTTCGGATTGTTGTTCTCATCTTTATTGCCATATTCATAACGTTTCGGCCGTTGTACGCTCTGGCCTTCTTCAGGTGATATACACATGGCCCAGTGGATAAAAGCGTTGATTTAATCTATTGACTTGACCCAAAGATTTATGAGTTCAATACCTGACTAGAGCAGACTTGAACAAAAAAATCTCGGAGAATTGAGTTAAAGAGAGATAACTGATACTAACACATCCAGAAGTGGCACGGTACGTGGAACTAGAACAATATAACCCGATAGACAAAATAAAAGGTTCAGTTCGAAATTCCAATCAACTTATAAAGGTCGGATCGTACATCGACCGAAACGTCGGGAATAGTGTAACGAAGATGAGGACAACAGTCCGAACAATGTAAATAGTTTAAATATTTAATAAATATCTTTTATGTTTATTTCCGAGCCAATAGAATTTTAGGAACTTTATGAATGATAATATTCAAATTTTTTTCTGATTTTTTCATGAAATTCTTTAAGTCTTTAAATACGCCATTTAAAAAAAAAAGTTGACCTATTTGGGTTATAGTGGCATCACAAGTACTGCAGCCTTGACGGCTGTGATGTGTCTTGGGCAAGATGTCCTAACGGATCCCAAAACTGTCCAGGCTGCTTTTGAATTCAAAGTTTTTTTTTCCTTTTCCTTGACTAGTTACCACCCTGTCTATCCTGCTATTGACTCCTAGCTGGGCGGTGGTGGGCAAGGAGAAGAGATGGATGTATACTTTTCCCAAGGACATTTTCACATAGATAAATTTAATGAAGCCGCTACACATTCTTCTATTTTCTCCCTAAACGCTATGTTAGAACAGTCAAAACTGCAGGTAAAAACGCGATAGCTGCAAATTTACATACAACTTGATTAAAAAATAAATTATTAATATTTAGATAAATGTGCGTGTATTTGATACTGCTTGTGAGATCAGGGAAAAGAGTTGAATAAAGAAAAAAATGGATATGAGAGTGTGGAGTAATGTGTGAAAAGAAAATGAAAAAAGAAATAAAAGATAAGACCAGTCGAAAGGGAAAAAAATGCATGAAAATAGGAAAAAAATGCTTTATCAAAAGAGTAGTACTTTGTAGAAAAATGAAAATAATAATTCTCTCACAAAAATGAAGAAAATGAAGAGACTTGGAAAAAAAATGAATTCAACAAAACCATTAAAATTATAGAAGCAGATAAAAATGTTTTTTTAAAATTCATACGTTTTTCTATTTATTTTTTAAGGGAATTCGTTCTCTTCCGTTTTTGTGTCAATATTGCAAAACATGGTCGACATTCATACGTTAATAATGCGCCCGTTAAGTGCCTACAATGTCACGTGTCTAATAGCTGTGTTTGTGTGCGCATGCGTGCACCCAATCGCTCCTCCAGTTGAAAGTGCCGTATCATAATTTACAACCATTAGATTTCTTTCTTTCTTTCTTTCTTTCTTTCTTTCTTTCTTTCTTTCTTTCTTTCTTTCTTTCTATTTTTTTTTCGCTTATTTGATTCACTTTATCCCGACCTTTTCTTTCTCTCTTTCGTTTTCCTTTTCTTTTTTATATACAATTTTTTTCTATTTATTCATCCTATAATTCTTTCTTTCTTTCTTTATTTCTTTCTTTTATATTCTTTTCATTTGCTTTCTATGGCTTTCTAAGGCTTCGTTTATTCTTCTTTTTATATTCATTTTTTGTTTGTTTGTTTGTTTGTTTCTTTCTTTCTTTCTTTCTTTCTTTCTTTCTTCCTTTCAACTCTTTCAAGTCATTGTTTCTTTTAATTCTTTATTTCCACCACATTGAAGTCACTCACCTTTTCGCTTTCTTTCTTAACTTGTCTAAATCTCTTTCTTTGTTATATCAGTCACATTCTTCCGTTCTTTCTTTCTTTTTTCTTTTTTTAAACATATTTTAGTCACTTTCTTTCTTTCTTCCTTAACATATATCGATCACTTTCTTTCTTTCTTTCTTTCTTTCTTTCTTTCTTTCTTTCTTTCTTTCTTTCTTTCTTTCTTAACATATATTGCATGCTTTCTTTCTTTCTTTCTTTCTTTCTTTCTTAACATATGTTGGTCACAACCTTTCTTTCTTAACATATATCGGTCACTTTCTTTCTTTCTTAACATATATTGCACGCTTTCTTTCTTTCTTTCTTAACATATGTTGGTCACAACCTTTCTTTCTTAACATATCGGTCACTTTCTTTCTTTCTTTCTTTTTTCTTTCTTTCTTCTTTCTTTCTTCATCCGTGACCAACCATTTAAATTCTCATTGTTAAGTGTTTTCGAGCAAGTTTCAGTTGACTGCACGTATTAGTCGTCCCCACCCCATCTGCTTTCCCCACTTCCACCATTTTGACATCCCTTACCGATTTATCATTTAACATAGAAAGGCGTCCTGCCTCCAGCAATTAAGCATTAAGAAATTCCAAGAGGGGAAAAAGACAACACCAATATAGAACTAAAATTACACCTGCGTACTGATATCTGTGCGTGGGCGTATCCATATAAGTATTGCATGGATGCGCTCAGGTTGATCCCTGCCTACGCACTTGTATGTACTGCGTGTGTATGTAAAATCTGGATGTTGGGCAATTGTCTTTCGTTTGCTGTACGTCAGAATTCTCACTTTTTGGCTATAGAAGCTTTGGAATTTTAGCAACGAATGTTTCGTTGTTTCTAATTCAGACAAAAAGATGAAAGCATAGTTGTTGGCAAAAGAGGCAACACAAAGCTTATTGGAGACGTCAAAATAAAGCAGGCACAGAAATTTAATTTTATCTTTGTAGCGTGGTAACATTTGGCAGTAAATGTGTCACAGAAACCCGAAGGCATATCGGAATGACAGAAAATGTTTTTCAGAAACCAAGCAATATATTAAAAGACAGAAAAATGTCAAAGCAAAAAAAGAAAACGTGTTGAACATCTATGTGATATCTTTCTTCCTATAGTAGAATCCCTGACAGCCAGACTAAGAATGCCTTCCGGATTTGAGGATTTGTTTACAAAGTCCGGATATGAGATGTTATATTTAGAATAAAATAAAAGAACTGAAATCAGGTTTAACATTTATTTTCAATGTTTTATAGTAAAGAAAATAAGCTGATGGTGAGTGAAATATAACGGAATTGATTTTAAATAAATTATGTAATGTTAATGAAAATTCATTAAATTAAGTATGCCATGTAGACAAAACAAATAATGTAACGAGGATTTTTTAATCGCCGTTGCCTGATGATTCTTTCTCTTCTAATGTCATTCTCAACTTTTTCCGCATTTCGTTTTGCTTTTGTTCTTGAAATTTTTTAAACGAAAGACACTTTTTTTTTTCAACTCTGCGTGTGTTATTGCAATCGTCATAGCTGAATGCTGGCTTTCTTTCCATAAAACTGACAACCTTTTCAATAGCTTTTTCAATTTTAGTCCAGGTTTCACCACAATCATGCATCTCGTTGCTATCTTGTTGCAGATGTGTCTCGCTGTCATCTTTTCCTCTTATTCCAATCATCTTTTGCACCAATACAAGCTATTAGGGTGAAATAAGCATAAGCAATTATCCAAAGTAAATTTCCTAAAAAACAGAAATTTCAAATCAGTTACATATCACCCAAATAGTTCAAATATACACGTCAAAATAATATCCGGATATGCGGGATTCTGGAGATGAAGCTCTCCGGATATGAGGAATTCTACTCTCTCTATATTCTAATCATTTCACCCCAAGCAAGGTAATATAGTCACTAAGACGCCAGGTTTTCTGATGAGAAGAAGAAAAGCATTTTAAGAAAACGATCAAAGAAGCGGAATTAAGAAGGCATAAGATAACAATTGACATTGCATTTCAATTTTTGACGTTCCCTGGAAACCAAAATTTTTGACGTTCCCTGGAAACCAAAATGCCGGAAGGGAGTTCCACATATGAGATGTGCGAGAAAAGAAACTGTTAGCACAGAAGTTACGGTTACATCTATGCCAGTGAAGTGTAGTCCTGTGAAGTTTTGTTGAAATCGGTTGAAAAATGTAGGAACTCCGATCCAATATATAAACGAACAGACACACACATACACAACCTGGGTTTTATAAAAAGTATGATATGTGTGTATATTAGGTTGAGCGAGTAAAGCCTGAAGGTCTTGGCAAATATCATCCATTTTTTAACATTGTGCACTGGCGCTAGACAATCATAAACAAAAAACTGTACCAAATAGCAGAAACCACATCACTCGAGGACTACCAACAGCAGCAACAACTAAAATGCATAGTACATGTAACTGGAAGAAAAATAATGACATTGTCAAGATGTTGACCTTCAAAGCCGCTTCCTATAAAAGGTTAGGAAGGAAATTCCTCGGTGAATGAATGTCAAATATTTCCTTATAAGAAAACGAGAATAAAAGGGTAGTTTTCAGTAAAACGGAAGAATGTTGATTGACATTGCCTGTAGATGGCAGATAAGCACAAAACCGGAAGAGAGTTTCACAAGCAATAATTGCGAGCAAAGAAACTAGAATAGAACGTTCGGTTACCTCGAACTATTTCAAGAGTAAAACGGTGGGACCTAACTGCCAATCTAGTAGTACACTTAAATTCATACGATCGAAGTAGCAAGGAAGAGAGCTCATTAATACAACTGCTATGAAAATATTTATAGAAAAGACAGAGGCAAGCCACGTCACGGCGATGGGAACGTGACTGAGGCCGAGATGTCAGTTCAGGACCGATAACATTACAGACACTCCTTCAGGTTTTGTCGAGAATCTTAACATATATAGACGGACCACAAGATCAGATATGGCAGCAATATTCAATGGACAATCGAATGGTAGACTTATATACGTGTAAGATGGATTCTGACGAGAAAACGTGAAATCAAGAAGGTGCAATGTTTTTTTCTCCTGAGTGTTAGCATCAACCATGCTGATGGGGACGGGTAAAAATGATCTACTATGATGATTAAAGGACAGCAGTTTCATTTTGGAGGCGTTAAAATTTACAAGCCATTTATTGCCCCAGTTAACAACTGATTGGAAATAATTTTCAAGACTAGTTTTAC
This sequence comes from Acanthosepion pharaonis, assembly GCA_903632075.3. NCBI lineage: Eukaryota > Metazoa > Mollusca > Cephalopoda > Sepiida > Sepiidae > Acanthosepion > Acanthosepion pharaonis. The sequence continues at coordinate 632,204 of CAHIKZ030000839.1, read as the reverse complement.
TTTCTCGGTCAGGCCCGGTCCGAGTTCCTATCAAGACAGAGGTAAATAGCTGTGTCATCAGCATAAATACCTAGTTGGGAAATGCTATTGATGAAGATAAAAAAACAACGTAGTTCCAAGGACAGAGCACTGGGGCCCCTACATTAATATGAAATGATCTAGAAGCATGTCCGTTAAAGACTACCTTCATTACCCGATTTGTTAAGAACGATTAGATTAAGTAAAATACCCGGTGTACGTTGGAGATATCGAGTGATGTTATTGAATGTGACCAGTATTTGAGTCCTGTTACGCTAGATACGTTTCTTAATAGGTGAAATTAAGTTTGAAGTCAAGTATTATATACACTGCCATTTTTCTAGTTCATCGTATCATTTGTTTCATGTTTCTGTCTATGTACATTATGGTTGGTTGTATTTTCCCGAGTTTAATATTATGGAAAATTACTATAAGAATAAGACGTTTTTTTTTTCACCCAAGAAAAGGCCCAAGACCTACTGAAGGTAGAGGTCTAAATATCAAATTATTTTTTTTTCTTTCTCTTTATTTCTTTATTTTCTGATTCTTTCCTTTCCATCTTTCCGACCCTTTCATTTTCTGTGTTTCCTTCCTTGCTTTTCACTTGCTCGATTTTTTCTTTTTCTTTTTATTTAATTTCCAACAATTTACGTCATTATTTTTTTCTTTTCTTTTTTCATGTAACCTTTTTGTATGTAACCTTCGCAGTCTTTTTCTTTCTCACCTTTTTTCTTTTTTCTTTGTTTCCTTCTTTTCAATTTTAACTTTCTTTCTTTCATTCTCTTTTTTTCTTTCTCAATTTTCCCATTTTCATTCTTTCTTTCTTTTTTCTTTGTTTCCTTCTTTTTCAATTTTTTTTTTTTTTTTTGTTCAGGTTTTCTCTCTTTGTCTCATTTCGTTCGCAGTTTTTTTCTTTCTTTCTTTTTTTTTCTTTCTTTCTTTCTTTCTTTCTTTCTTAATTTTCTTTTCTTTTCCCATCACATTCTTTTTTTCCTTTTTTCTTTTTCTTTCTTTCTTTCTTTCTTTCTTTCTTTCTTTCTTTCTTTCTTTTCACCTCCCTGCTTTTCCCAAACAGCAGTAAAATATCCCGCGTCTATTATTCGACAGGCAGACAAACTTTGGTCATTGATTTGATACGTAAATAACAGACAAAGATTTGCACACAAAACCTTGTCTATGATGACGTGTCAGTAGATTACATTCGTTCGTATTCTAAATTCATGGAATTGTTCGTTCTTGGAACGCTACCAGAAAAAGAAATAAATGGAACCAAAATGCGGAAAAAAGACGACGCTTGGCCGATGGCTTCGTTGATGTGATGTCGAAACAAAAATTAAAAACGTGACGAAATAATTGATTAATGAAAGGTGAAAGAGTACAAAAAGAGACAGTATATCGGAGTGACGAGGAAAACAGTCTGTTTGAATCTATCTATCTATCTATCTATCTATCTATCTATCTATCTATCTATCTATCTTGTTCATATCTATCTATCTATCTATCTATCTATCTATCTTAGACTGTTAATATTTATCTCAATCTGTTCTTATCTATGTATTTCAGTCTATTCTTCTCTATCTATCTATCTATCTATCTTGTTCATATCTATCTATCTATATATCTATCTATCTATCTATCTAGTGAGTTGTTTCCGTTAATATCTATCACAGTCTGTTCATTTCTCTCTCTCTTTCTCTTTCTCTCTCTCTCTCTCTATCTATCTCAGTCTGTTTATATCTATCTATGTCTTTTTATATGTATGTATGTATGCATGTATGTATGTATATATGTATCTATCTATCTCACTCTATTCATATCTATCTCAGTCTGTTCAGATGTATGTATGTATGTATCTTGTTTTTTTTTCATATTTATCTGTATCACTATCTATTGTGGCCACTTCATATCTATCTATCTATCTATCTATCTATCTATCTATACGGGCGATTTTCATATCTATCTATCTATCTATCTATCTATCTATCTATCTATCTATCTATCTATCTATACGGGCGATTTTCATATCTATCTATCTATCTATCTATCTATCTATCTATCTATCTATCTATCTATACGGGCGATTTTCATATCTATCTATCTATCTATCTATCTATCTATCTATCTATCTATCTATCTATCTATCTATCTATCTCAGTCTTTTCATATCTATCTATCCATCTCTCTCTCTCTCTCTATCTCTCTCTCTATCTATCTATCTATCCATCTATCTATCTGTCTGTCTTTGTCACTTCATACTTCATGTATCTTGGTTTCTTCAAACACATAGACACAAACACCCCCCATATATATATATATATATATATATATATATATATATAAATTATGCACAATGAGAGATAAACATTCTCTGATCCACTTCCAAAATTCCGACTATATGATAACACATCATATCCTTTTTACTGAAGAGAGAATTTTCAGCGTCTATGTAATTAATTGAGAAAAACAAACTTGCAGTATATGGAATTCTACGAAACATTAGTTAGGGATGGTCCGTCAAGTTATATATTTCAAGTAATTGAAGACCACAAAAATTGCCCTTGATTGATTCTGTGATATAACAGATAAGAAAAACCTTAAGTTAAATCCTAACTTGAAATCCCCCATTACTTAATAAAACCCTTAATTCTATTCTTTCGTTATATAAATTGTCTAAATACAATTTATTGTTAATCCAATTAAAACATATTTGTCGTTGGTATAATTTGGTATTCCCGAGCAGGAACCTAAATTCCTTTATATATAATTAAAGGCTTTGGTTTTGAATAAACTCCCATTTCCGTTCCTCTTATAGTTTCAATTCAACACTTCATTTAACCCCAATCCAGGTTCATAAGGTAAATATCAAGGTTGACTCCAGCGATCCCTCCCATTTTAGAGAAATAACTCACGCCTTCCCCTTACTCAGGCTTTTATTTAGATGAGGCTTCACTTTGGGTAGGTTTGTATCTTTTCCCCGACTGCTATCTAAGTTAAATTCCAAATCCTAGATTCCGAGACGAATTCAGTCCACAGCTGAAGAGGACTGGCCCAAAGTTGCGCCGGTTTGAAATACGCTGTACCCACATGAGGTAATTTTGGAGTTTTTTTACTGCATAATATATATAAACCGTATATTTCCGCGTATAAGACATTTAAATCCCAAATATAACCCTTAAAAATTGGGTGGGGGTGTTATACTACAATTCTAAAAAAGAAACCTTAAATTCTGAATGATGATTGTCAGCAAGGCTAACCTTGGCCTTGGAGCAATAACCAATAATGTACATAAAAAGATTGACATTATCAAATAAACTGATAATAAAAGTAAAAAAAAAAAAAAAAAAACATTTCTATTTCTGTGTATTCGTGTGCACGCGCATGTGTGTGTGTGGGCGTGTAGATGCACCCATCCGCACTTTTTGCATTTCGACGTGGTGTAATGGTTACCAAGTTTGTCTCGCTCAATCATTTACGACTGAACAGTGGGTTCGATCCTCCCTGGGTACTCCTTAATTTCTTTATTTCGACCTTATGCTACATCTAAGCTGGGTTTAATAAATCACTCTCTCTCTCTCTCTCTCTCTCTCTATATATATATATATATATATATATATATATCCATTCAGGAAAAAAATAAAAATATAAATAAATCTCCATAGACACTTAACCAGACTAGACGATGTCATCTTCTGCTTTAAATTTAGACACCCCAACCTTACCCTGACTTGACGTCTTTGAATGTAACTGAGATGTTGATACAAATTATTAACCCTTACGCCCCCGTTTTTTTTTAAACAATTGCTCTAGCCGTTACCGTTAGTAATTTTAATTTCAATAATGAATATGCTTATAAAACGCGTAAATTTCAGGAATTAGTTATTTCAAAAAAAATTTCGCTTGAAGATGGAACAGAATTATATTCAAGTTTTCGGCTCTTGTTTTGAAACACGAGAACTTTTATGTAGCGATAGAATCATATTTTTAAATAAATCTATCTATCTATCTCTCTCTCTCTCTCTCTCTCTATATATATATATATATATATATATATATATATATATATATATATATATGAAATGAGAATAAATCTATAAATATATATATAATATATAAAATCAACGTTCATAACATGAATTTAAAATGGAGCTGAATACAATTCAATAATAGAAAATATTCTTTATTATGGGATATCACATTAAAACATGTATATTATGGGATATCACATTAAAACATGTAGAAACCGCTACATAAATGCAGTCATGTTTCGATGTGCATCATCACATCTCATCAAGCTTTATACATGTTTGAATGTAATATTCTATAATAAATTGTATATATATATATATATATATATAACCCAGTCTGTCCTGTTATTTACCCATAGCTGGAGGGAGAATAAGTGGATGTATCTATATCTATCTATCTATCTATCTATCTATCTATCTATCTATCTATCTATCTATCTGTATATGTATATATATATATATATGCCTCCTCCATATATATGTATATATATATTGTCTGAAAAATTAATAGTTTTATTTTTAATTCGACATTTTAATTACTTCAAACGTTATTATAGTGGATACTCGTGTTTGAAGTAGACGTCCCATTTTTAAAAATGGAACGCCTATTTCAAACTCGAGTATTTACCGTCATGATGCTTGAAGTAATAGAAATGTCGGATTCCAAATAAATCAAATTAATTCTTCAGAAATGGCTATGTTTCGTTTACTGTTTCAGGTCGGAAACTGAGCAGTTTCTCGGCTTTCGAGAAAAATATGTGAATGAGAAGGTGTGCTTTTCTTAAAAGGAAAAATCCCGCATTGGAACATTGTGGCTGTGGTGGTGGCTGTAGCCGCGTGGTAAAGCCCGACAGATCGTAACGGTAGTTCTTATACAAAGGTGGGCGTAGGTTCGATCCCTGCCGTGGAGCACATTTTCTTTATTGAGATTTTTTTTGATTGTTCAGGCCGATAGATGCAACACGCAGTTTATTTTTCAATGGCGCGTCTATTTAAAATAGTGGTTACTAATTTGAATTAGTAACCACTAATAATAACCTTTGAAATAATATATATATATATATATATATATATATATATATATATTTTATATTTCGTTTCATTTCTTTTTTGAAAGTGCTATCTGATGATCCAGCGTCCTTTAAAAGGGCTCTGGTGAAATAAATTATTATAATGGTACCTTAAAATGGTCTGTTTTTCTTTTATAATATATATATATATATATATATATATATATATATATATATATATATATATATATATATATATATTGATGCATGTTTCGTTAAATAATATAGAATGATAACTCTAACATTTTTAGGCACAACATGCCTGGCCGCGTACACAATTCCGGAACATCCTTGTTGAAAATACAACTATACTTAAACATGAAAACAATAAACAAAAACTAAAAATACTTGACACTCTGAACATTCAGACAATTTCTACATAATTTTGTCCAGAAAAAAGAAGAAAAACTATATAAATACAAGAAAAATTAAACAAAAAAATTAACTGCAATAGCTTGTCAGTCGTTTTGAATTAAACTTGTATAAAAGAGGGGTTGCTGCCCAAATACACTATATATGTGTGTGTGTGCGTTGTGTATATATATATATATATATATATATATATATATATATATATATATATATATATATATTTTAAGACATTTTTATGTTTTTACTTTCTCTTTATAGATACAAATATTTAAGTAAATGCTCTGTTTATAATAAATAGTATTAAAAGTACCTGAATGCCCGAGAAATTTTTACAGAAAATATTCGTCCTCCGACAGGATTTGAACCTGTATCCTATACGGAACCGTCATTTAGCTTGACGTGCCTTTACCGATATAATGTGTGACGTCATATATATGTGCTATTTCTACTAATTGTAATATTTATATACCAAACATAAGTCTTTCTGCATTGATGTAAATCTTTACAAGTGTTCTGACCCACATTTTTGTTGTTCAACTGTCGGCACCTGCTTCCTGTTCAACAATTAAGCTCTGGAAACGAAACTCGATAAATGAAATGTTCACATTGGCTAAGAATGACTGAGAGCGTATTCTCATTTATATGGCATCGCCTAGAAGGCGTCCGCAAAAGAGAATGGAAACAATCGACAGCCAGAATGATAATGGTAATATTAGCCGTTTCCTTATACGGAAACATTTGCCATTTATTAACTGTGCAGTCAGTACTACATTCGTTTGAAATCTTTTTCTTAAAAATATTTTTTTCAGGAAAATAGGTTTTCTAACGCCCAGTAGCTGTTATCGCGCTTTCCAGTATTATTGGGGTTTTTCCTTTCTAGCTTTTATTTGAAATCGTGTGGAACGTCAACATCTTGATTATATCATTATTTATCGAGTTATATGTGCCATCCGTTTTAGTTGTTGCTGCTGTTGGTAGACTGCAAGTGTTGTGGCTTCTTTTATTTGATGCAGCTGTGAATCTGTAGCGCCACCCCAGTCATAGACTTCACTCGCTCGAAGCGATTTTTAACCATTGATCTGAGGAAGTAGTTGCATACAGCTGACAGTTTAGATGTTTCTGAACGGGTTTGGCACCATGCATGGCATCCATATGACAATATCGATCTGACGAGAATGTTTAAAAACATGACTCGTGTTTTTAGGTTTTGTATCAATTTGCGGTGTTGGATGAAACTACCTCTAGTGCAGCCTATTCTAGGTTCAGTTTCTTTATCTTCTCTACTAAATTTCTTATAACTGATCCATACGACAACATGTTTAGTATTTCAGTCAGTTATGTGCCATGCGTGATACACGCTTAGGCGATCATTTATCTTTCGATACATGACTGACGTGGCAGGTTTTTTCCCGCAGTAGGTTGCCATTTCTTTCTGCGTTTGACTAGTTGCCATCCATGGCTATAGAACCCGGTCTGTCCTGCCTTTACCCATAGATGGGGGAAAAAGTGGATTCATACCTTTCTCACGTAAGTGAATGTAATGGATTTGACTCGAAAGTCAGTCAGTCATGTGTCATGCGAGATACACGCTTAAGAGATCATTTATCTTTCGATACATGGCTGACGAGGCAGTTTTTTCCTGCAGTAGGTTGCCATTTCATTCTGCGGTGGACCAGTTGCCATCCAAGGCTATAGAACTCGGACTGTCCTGCTATTTGCCCATAGATTGGTGGGGGGAGAAGAAGAGGATTCAGACCTTTCCCAAGGGTATTAGCACGTAAGTGAATATAATGGATTCGACTGGATTTACTAAATCCAAATCCTGAATTTTTATGATGGATTCAGGTTATGTGTCATAAGTACTTTCATTCCAATTCCTGATTATAGTTTCTGTTTTAAAAAGCTTTATCTTGATTTTTATTTATTGGAACAATTCGTAAAAGTTGTTGATTTTGGGTTCAAGATCATTTGAATCTCAATTATGAATACCTATGTCATCAGCATTGCACCCAGCATCATCAGTACATCGGCCTCCTCGGGGGGTGGGAGAATGATCGATGTCTTCCATCAGTAGATTCAGTTAGAATGTGGTATGGAATGTTTAAATGATCATGTGCTCATCTCTTCAAATCTGTGCTTGTAAATGTGCAAGGAATTGTCGAGGAAACGATTAAATAGACTGGCGCTCTCATTTCTTCCTTGTTGTTCTTCTGATGAGGTTTGAAATGTTTCTCTATTGAAGTCCTCGCCAGACATGAAAGACCTTTTTTTTAGATTGATGCTATATTCAGAATGTGTCAATAGGCACTCCATTTTAAAAAAAATTCTTCAAACACCAGTATCTACTATAATAACGTTTGAAGTAATTAAAATGTCGGATTAAAAATAAAACTATTAATTTTTCAGACAATATATATATACATATATATGGAGGAGGCACATATGTATATCTATCTATCTATCTATCTATCTATCTATCTATCTATCTATCTATCTATCTATCTCTCTCTCTCTCTCTCTCTCTATATATATATATATATATATATATATATATATATATATAAAGTGAAAAGTATGTCTGACGATCGCTAAAGCCAGGGTCACAAACTCACATCTATCCAACCAAATATATATATATATATATATATATATATATATATATATATATATATATATATAGCCTTGGAACGGGTAGAATGAAGATCAGCGTGTTTTAACAGTTTTCAATCTGCTTGTCTGAATCATCTTCAAGAAGCAAGAGCAAGATCTAAAAAGTCAGCCAATCAAACAGTGATCTCATCCTACGCTTGCTCCATGTGCAGCCTCCTTTGTAAATCACTAGCAGGTCTTAAGTGCCACTTAAGACTATCGCACAAAATTCCATAAATAAATCAATTAGTTAAGTTGTCAGATCCTCATATAAGGCCGCAGCAAGGGTCTCGTTGTCTCTCCACCCGAATCTATGATACGGGGGTCTCTACTCTATTCCATCTCAATTTTCATTTTATTGTAACTTAAATATGTGCAATAATGAATTATACAGAAAATAGTACTAGAAAATTTGGAAGTAAATACAATATATCTAAATACAAATTAGGGACCTGTCATGAATAGATCGTTCTATCTTAAATAAATCAGCAATGCCCTGAGGTAATTTTTAACATCAACTTGGGGTCTTTCTTTTTAAAAAGTTAAATAATTTTGACACATTCAACGTTATGGGAAAAATAGTGAATTTTATATAGTGTTTTTCGAGATTTCACATGAGCAAAATAATTTCATGGATTTGGACGAAAAATAAAAGACCCCGGAATGACGTCAAAATCCACGAAAATGTTTAATTCTTTAATAGTCAGTCATGCCTCATTTAATTTGTAACGTATTTAATTATAAGTAAAAAAAAAAAATGTTGATAGAATAGCGAATGCCACATAACACTACCCGGGACCCCAGTCAGGTTACTCCACTCCCCCGGTCGGATGTTCAGGGGTAGTACTCATCGGTCATATATATATATATATATATATTGCTATATTAATAAAAAGCGCACTCTCTTAAATTTTCAAAAAATTCAACCTTAGCGTTGCGACTGCACGCTCCAAAAGTTTGTATCCGTGAAGAGTAACACATTAAAAAAAAAATAAAACAAAACATATTTCGATTCGCAATATATTTTTTCGTCTCGGATGCTTCCTGAATTTTACCAAAAGCAAAATAATTTCCATACCTAAAGATGACTGAATATACAGTCGAAAGTATTTACGTATTAAAGAAAGACCTTATAAAACGAGAGATTTGTAGGTTAACTTCGCCATTTTATATCATTAACTTTACTAATCGACTTTTTGTATGAATGATTCATTGTAATATATATAGCAATATATATATAGCAATATATATATATATATATATATATATATATATATATATATATATATATATATATATAGATAACTAGACTGGTTTCGAAAAACCCTCGAATTTTTGATTTGCTAATCAAATCAATCTTGAGGGAAAAAGGTTTTAAAAAAAAAAGAGCTACAAACATGAACTTCTGCCGACAAAAAATCGCACAGATGCACGTCTGAAGCCCAAAGAAAAAAAACCCGATATGAGTAACAACTAACTAACAAAAGAGCTCAATACAACCGTAGAGCAGACCTAGATACACCTAGTGAGCCAGACAAACCTACCTAGGTTTCACCTAAACGGATCGTCAGGAAAGTTTGGCCAAACTTTCCCTGATATATATATATATATATATATATATATATATATATATATATATAAAAGAGGAAGAACAGTCAGATTAATAATCCACAGTTCTTTAGCATTGATATTTTAAAAAGTGCTCGATAAATATTAGAGCGTAACATATATTATTATCTAAAAATATCTTTTTTTTCGCGATGAAAAATATCTTAAAATAATATATGTAATGAAATAAATCCGGCAGTAATTTAATCTCTCTCTCTCTCTCTCTCTCTCTATATATATATATATATATATATATATATATATATATATATATATATATATATATATATATATATATATATAAAAAATTTTAAGGTATTTTAGAGATACAAATATTTAAGAAAATGTTCTGTTTATAATAAACAGTATTATCAACACTTACCGGCCTGAATGTCCCAGAAATTTCATAGAAAATGAGTCCTTCGACAGGAATCGAACCTGTATCCTACACGGAACGCTCTTATAGCCTGACGTGCTTTTACCGATTGAGCCACAGAGGAACGTCTGGTCAGCAAGTTTGTTTTTTTAAGCAGAAATTCGACCTTTCTAACCAGACGCTTCCTCTGTAGCTAAATATTATAGCATGTCAGGCTATGAGACGGTTCCGTATAGGACACATATCTTCTATGAAATTTCTCGGACATTCAAGCCGGTAAATGTTGCTAATGCTGTTTATTATAAACAGAGCATTTATTTAAATATTTGCATCTGTAAAAATAACGATAAATATATTAATATACACACACACACATATATATATATATATATATATATATATATATATATATATATAGAGAGAGAGAGAGAGAGAGAGAGAGACAGAGACTGAGAAAGAGAGATTTTTTGTGTGTGTGCGTAAGAATATGTTTGCATTGATCACATGAAGAAAAATTTCTCTCATGCTCAAACTATTCGCCTTTCCACAGATGCAGTCCCTTGGCTCTCTCTTCAACTAAGCTACTTCTTCTATATCTGCAAGGAATCTGCACATTCTTCAGTTATTCCTTTCATGTTCCTTGACGGTAAGAAACATCTAACTCAAGGTAAGTGCAACTCCTTAAAGACAAGTATTGCCCGCAGACGAGCAAACGGCAATCCCCGCTCTATAATTCCTTTTAATCAACCTCGGTGAAAAGGCGGTGTGATATTAAGCACTATGACATTTACAAGTCCGCTCATACAATAAAGTCCGGAGTAGTTTATTCGCAATAGATGAGCCTCTTTGTCCTTTCGCATTAAACACGTGTCTAGATCTTGAATGAAATATTTAAGTGTCTCTTGGGTCGTATTGAGTAGCCAGATGTCTCTCAAAGAACTATCCTTGTGGTTTTAACTAAAAAGTGATTTTTTCCTGGCTGTATGAGAATGGAGAATTACTTAGGTGGATGTTAGAGACGTAAATAAAAAATGTTACAATGGAAGGTTATATTTATAACGGTGGAGTAATGGATAAGCGGCTTGGATTGAGGAATCGGAGAGCCGAGTTCGAATTCCAGTCGAATCCATTATATTCACTTACGTGCTAATACCTTGAAAAAGGTATGAATCCTCTTCTTCTCCTCCAGATATGAGTAAATAGCAGGACAGACCGGGTTCTATAGCCTTGAATGGCAAATAGTCTAGGAGAAGGACAACTCTGAATTCAAAACCTGCGGAGGGTCGTTTGAGGACTCTGTGGCACGTACTGCACCAAATTTCTGTATTCGGTCCTTCAGAAAGTGTTGGATTGTTCTGCACAAAACCTTCACCACTATAATCAAATCTCACGTGCTGGTGTCGGGCTGTCGGTTTCCTAGGAACTGATCTGCTTGACCCTCATACGTCGAATTCAAATAAAATATTTATGAAAAATTTACGACAATTAATATATTTTCGGTTTATACGCTATTTTTATGGATACAGTTATTTAAGTAAATGCTCTGTTTATAATAAATAATATTAATTACATTCGCCGGCTTGAGTGTCCGAGAAATTTCATAGAAAATATGTCCTCCAATAGGAATCGAACCTGCAACCTACACGGAAACTGTCATATAGTCTGACGTGCTCTGCCGTTTAGCTACAGAGAAAGCGTCTGGTTAGCAACGTTGAGTTACTGCTTTTAAAAAAAACTTGCTTACCAGACGCGTCCACTGTAGCTAAATGGTATAGCACATCAGATCAAATGGTATAGTCCTGACGTGCTATATCATTTAGAAAAATTGACCAAGTTGTGTGTTTGAAAGCAGTAAATTGAACTTTGCTAACCGGAAGTTAGGGTTAATGACAGCATCGTATATATATATATATATATATATATATATATATATTGTAATAATTAAGTAATTTATCGAGTCTAGAAGAAACCTCCCCACAATGTAGAAAGCACTGGACGGGCGTTTTGTCCTCTATTTGGGACTCATCAGCAGTGCGCACCCACTACCAAGAGTTGAACCCGAGCCGTTACGATACGACGCACGCGTTATACCAAATGTAACAACGGTCCTTGGTGACGAAGAGGTAACGAATTAGACTCGATATAGCGCCGCTCTTCATAAATTCCGTGGTGTAACTCATCCGAGCTTCCCCTACCCATAAGACTGTGCCCCCACGACTACTATCCCCGAGCTGCTCCACCCAGAGCATTAGAAGCCGGTTCAAGCAAAGATATACAAGTGATAGAAATTATTAGGAGGATTTGAGATAATCATATTTTTGATTATTTCAAATCCTCTTAATAATTTCTATCACACACACACACACACACACACACACACACACACACATATATATATATATTATTTATTTGAAAATTATAACATAACTATGTTATAAAATCACTACAAAAATAGCCATTTTGTTATAACACTTCTGGTGTCTTATCAAGTGATGGCGTTGAATGTGGAATAAAGAGTTTTAAAAAGTTCAAATCAGTCAAGCACCCCTTGCTAAGGGAGACGCAGTTACATAAGCTGGAATGACCAATCAAAATACAAGTATACGAGAATTATTTTAAGTTATTATAAGTTATTATTTAATGCTTTAATGTTGGGGTTATACTAAAATAAAACTAAAATCTTATACTATATATATATATGCAATTTTTTTACTTTAAACGTTACTTTAAATGGATATCCTTGTGTAGACGCTCCGTTTTTTAAACAATATTTTATTTTCGTCTATCCACCTGAACATTCGAGAAATCTTATTAAAGGAAAGTGCGTATATGCGAGAGAAAACGTATTATGATTACTTATTATTATTTACCTTATTCGGACTGTTATCCTCATCTCCATTGCCATATTCACAATGTTTCAGCCGTGTGTACGCTCCGGCCTTCTTCAGGTGATTGGAATTTCGAATCGAACCCTTCATCCACTGAAGTAGAATGTTCTAGTTCCACGTTCCACTCCTCTTCCTCTCAACTCCCCAAGTTTTTTGGTCCACCACTGCTGCAACCAACTCTTTGGGTCTAGTCACTGGATTTAACCATCGCTTTTATCCACTGTGCCATGGCACGTGTAACTTGAACAATCTACTCCGGTGGACGAAATAAAGGGCTTGGTTCGAAATTCTAATCATCTGAAGAAGGCCGGAGCGTACAACGGTCGAAACGTTGTGAATATTACAACGAAGATGAGGATAACCGTCCGAATAATGTAAATAATATAAGAGAGACAAAATGGTTTGAAGAAAATTGGAATGAAAAATTAAAAAAAAGAAAAACAAAGGAAGAACAAAAGAAAGAAAATTAGAAAAAAAGAAAAATGACAGAAAGAGAAAGAATACACAAAGATAGAAAAAAAGAAAGAGAATTTGAAAGACGAAAGAAAAAAATTAAAAAAATTGAAGCATTAAAAATGGAAAAGAAAGAAAATTGAAAGTGACATGAAAAGGTTGAAAGACAGAAAACTCAATTGAAAAGGAAATGAAAAAAAAAGAAAATGAAAAAATGCCAAATAGATGAAGTATGAGTAAAGAAAGAAAAAATGAAGAAGAAAGTAGCTTGAGGTTGATGAAATTTATGAAGAAAGAAAATTGGAAAGATAGAAAAAGAAGGAAAAAGCAAGAAAGATTTAAAAGCGTGAAGAAAAAGAAAGAAAGAGTAAATAGAAAAATTGCGAGCGAAAAGATAGAAAAGGCGAAATGAAGAAAGAAAGAAAATGGAAGAAAGAGTAAATGGAAAGATTGCGAGCGAAAAGAAGAAAGAAAAGGCGGAATGCAGAAAGAAAGAATAAAAGCGAAATGAAAACGGAAAGAAATGAAAGAAAGAAAAAGCGAAATGAAAAGTAATGAAAAAAAATAAAACGTGAAATGAAGAAAGAAAGATGCAAAGAAGGTATAAATGTAAAATTTGCGTGTGAAAAGAAAGAAAGAAAAAAATAGAGAATGAACAGGCGATATGAAAAATGAAAAAAATGAAAGAAAGAAAATGCGAAATAAATAAAGAAAGAAAAGACGAAATGAAGAAAGAAAGAAAAACGGAATTAAGAAAGAAAAAAATGAAGGTTAAATGGGACAATTTCGCGCAAAAGAAAGAAAGAAAGAAAGAAAATAAAAAGAAAGGTAGAAAGAAGAAAAAGAAAGAAAAAGCAAAATGAAGATAGGGTAAATTAAAAATTACAAAAGAAAAGAAAGAATGTAATAAATAAATAAAAGGCGAAATGAAGAAAGAAAGAAAGAAAAGATGAAATAAAGATAGAAAATGCAAGAAAGAATAAAATCAAGAAAAGGCGACATGAAGATGGTAGATGGAAAAATTACGTGCAAAAAGAAAGAAAAGACGAAATGAAAAAAGAAAGAAAGAAAGGCTAGACAAAATAAATAAAGAAAAAGAAGACAAAATGATGAAAGAAAGAAAGTAAAAAGGTAAAGAGTAGTAGAAAGGCATTCGAAAGTTCAGACAATTAGACAAAAGAAAGACAAGATGGAGAATCCAAGAACGAAGAGAGAGAATTTGTGAGAAAATAAAAAGGAGGAAGAAAAAAGAAGAAGAAGAAGAAAGAATGAATCAGGAAGTAAACAATGATGATGAAACAAGACACCTTCCTTCTTTCCAATCTCCCCGCCTGTCGAAGCCCCCACCCCCAACCGTCTCTTCAACCATCCCATTGATGGCAAGCCAATACACAGAAAATCTCCAAAGATAACATTAGCACCTTCAGTTTCTGTGACTGACTGACCGATCGGCCGACAGCACTTGAAACCATACTTGATCGATTGTTTCTCGTTCCACTGATCGATATTCTATACTAGGCATTATTGTCATCAAAGCTCACAGTGTTGCAAACAGATATTGCCGATTAAAGAACTTTTGTGCAAGCGCGAAGATACGCGTACATACGAGAAAAGAGGCCGGGCTTTATATCGCCTCAAATGTGGGGATTTTATGAAGCGAGGGGACATTTTCAAGTGAGGCTATTCGAATGATAAAGCCTTTATTCATTGTTTATAAAATATTTATATTATTAAGCTGTAGTAATAGACAAAGTTTGATAAATAAAATAAAATAAAAATATTTCTATCTCCTGAAAATTATCATCTATTTACTGTCGCCTTAACACTACTGTCGCCTCGACGCCTCGTTAATTTTAACACCGGTATTCTTAAAGAGAAGTCAATAAGCTACTTTTTGTTTCTCTCAGATACTTGGATAACCAAAACAAAAGATCAAAAACTCCGTACCAAAGCGAAGTCCATGACAAAATCCAGAAAGGAATATGCAAGATGATAGGTCCTGATCTGGCAACTAGTCTACAATCGTTATCCCACAGACATGCTGTGGCCTCCCTCTGTCTCTTCTACAAATATTTTCACGGCAGCTGTTCCGACGAGCTACTTTCGCTGGTTCCCGGAATACATGAATTTAAACGAGCTACCAGACTGGCCACTCGGTCCCACCCTTTCTCCGTCAAAATGGTTACATGTAACCGTCTTTTCTTCTCAAACAGCTTCTTCTCCTGCACTTCCTGTCTGTGGAACTCTTTTCCCCTTACTTGTTTCCCCGATGACTATAATATTCAAATATTCAAATGTAATGTCAATCGACATCTTCTGATACCTTGATCTAATTCCCCGTCCTTCTCTGTATCTTTTCCTCAAACACGTCTCTTTATTCTTGTTCTCAATCCCCTGTAACCCCTTGCGTGCTAGTGGCACTCCCACCTTGCTTGGGGTGAATTGCCTTAAAATAAACCCAGTGCAATCCTGTCCGCGCTCCTCAACCACTTATCGACCTCAATATAAACCCAGGAGAAGGGAGCTTCCAGGTCAGATACTTGGATTGGCAACCCTCCCCCCAAAAAAAACCCCAAAAAACCAAAAGGTTAGTTCTTTCTATCCTTTCGTCAGAAAGCGGGATGGGCTGATCCACTCTAACCACTAAATAATTAAAAAGGACTTGAAAGAAGTGGGGGGGGGGGCGGTCTCTATCCTCCTTCCAGTTTCAACGTACAATGAGGTATACAATCTCAAGCATAAGGAAACAATTTTTATTCATAAAAAAAAAAATGAAACCTTTCAAAACAAATTTCGCTCAGTGTACATTTACTTTGAATATAAAAACGAAGATTTTGCGCGAACTTCCAAAAAAGACAGCTTAGTTGCATCATCACATTTCCCAGAGGATTTGGTAAGGATCGAAATCAATCCCCATAGTTTCCAAAACCATTAATAGCAGCATTCACCTCTCGCCCTGTTCGCACACCTTCCTCGTCTATTGAACAGTAGTAGAGGCTTATATTTTCTTTTATATTTAGGATTTATTTTCCGGTCCCTTCTAAAATCTCTTCATTCTGTTTCACTCCCAAAAACCTATTGTATCTTAACGACATTATTGCCTTGTTTGAGGTGAAATGATTAATAAGTATACAGGGTGCGATGGGTAAACTGTCGCCATTTTATATTTTTAATTTCGCGCTTGCGCGTTGTTTGTTTTTGATTTTGTCGAATGCACAGTAGAGCAAGGTTTGATGGGAATCATCTGTAAGGCAAAGAGCATCATGACGCAATTCACTCCGCCAGGAATTTTGGAAATGGTGTACAGCTTGGCATTCGAACCGGAATACTTCAGAGTGTTTGGATGCAATCTAAGGACAGTGCAGAGGATTCAGAAAGAGTTGGATGACTCTAATGGTGATTACGAAGCTACAGATGCTCGGAAAACTCACTCTGATCGTAAGAAAAGAACTCCAGAATTTGTTGGTTAGGGCCTCAGACTCAACACGAGGGCCTACATCAAGTGCCTTGAGGAGGTAATGCTGCCCTGAGCAACAAGATTCTACACCATGTCACACAAGCAGGGGGACCCAGTGATGGCTGCCAGACAATTTCTGTGACCATATCACCCCATTACATCTGGCCACCTAACTCCCCAGACTGCAAATCCCTTAATTATGTGTGGGGCGCAGTAGAACGAGAGACCAGCAAAACGCATTGTAACATCAAAGATGAACTGAAATTAAACAAGGAAACCGTCCAGAAGAGTTGCAGGGGATTCCGAAGTCGTCTGGAGGCCGTGGTTGAAGCCAATGGCGATTTTATTGAATAAATTTACTCTTTAGTATTTCAAGATATCAGTGTTATTTTCATTTTTTTGCGTAATTCAGAGGACAATTTATCTATCACACCATATCTATCTATCTATCTATCTATCTATCTATCTATATATATATATATATATATATATATATATATATATATGCAGAACATTATTTTTAATGCTACCTTTGTTTTTTATTTTTATATATTTCATTTCATTGCTTAAAAATATAAAAAAAACAAGGGTTGTAACACTATAACACTATGTAACAACATGAATCCACTAAATATAACGTTTAGTGTAATCAATGCATTTTTATAGTAAAATCATTTGCTATGAATTTTTATAGTAAAATCATTTGTAATGCATTTTTATAGTAAAATCATTTGTAATGCATTTTTTTATCTTAAAAATCATTTGCAATTCATTTTTATAAAAAAATCATTTGCAATGTATTTTTATAGTAAAATCATTTGTAATGCATTTTTATAGTAAAATCATTTGCTATGCACTTTTACAGTAAATTCATTTGTTATGCATTTTTATAGTAAAATCATTGGTTATGCACTTTTATAGTAAAATCATTTGCTATGCATTTTTATAGTAAAATCATTTGTAATGCATTTTTATAGTAAAAGCATTTGTAATGCATTTTTATAGTAAAATAATTTGCTATGCATTTTTATAGTAAAATCATTTGTAATGCATTTTTATAATAAAATCATTTGCTATGCATTTCTATAATAAAATCATTTGTAATGCATTTTCATTGTAAAAATCATTTGCACCCATCATTATAGTAAACTCAATTCCAAATGAATTTTTTGATAAAATCTATTTGCAAAGGATATTTTTTAATAAAATCGCAAAGAAAGCATTTTGCAATTCATTTCATGATAAAATCGTTTGTAATGTTTTTTTTTTATCATAAAATCATTTTAATTTGCGATGCGTTTTTATAATGAAATCATTTGCAATGCATTTTCCGTAAAATCCTTTGCAATGCATTTTTATTGTAAAATCATTTGCAATTAATTTTTATAGGAAAATCATTTGTAATGTATTTTATATTAAAATCATTTGCAACGTATTTTTATAGTTAAATTATTTGTAATGCCTTTTATATCAAAATAATGTGTATCGCATTTTATAGAAAATTGTAACGCATTTTCATGGGGAAATCGTTTAAAATATATAAAATAATTTTCAGTGTATTTTATATTTAAAGTATTTGTCTTGCATTTTATATAAATCCTGCTTTATGCGTTTTTATAATAAAATCTACAATGCAATTCTGGGGATATTATAAGGAGGAGGCGAAGGTTATATGTTATGGGATTATGTAGGATAGACATCGCTTGACCCTTGACTTGAAAAAGTTAAGAATGTAGTGCTCTGGGAAGGAAACCTATGGGAATTCGTTCAACATTTGAACAGTTCCGAGGTTGAAGCTGTTTGAGTAGATTTTAACTGAGCAATACTAAAATATCCCTTGACATGAGCATTAGAACAAGAACAGTTTCCACTCGTAAAGTAAACAAAGGGTTCAACTCGAAATTCACTGAAAGTTACGTGGATCGGCGTACAACTGATGAAGGCCAGAGAGCACAACCATTGAAACGTTGTGATTTAAAACAACAAAGATGAGGACAATAGGCCGAATGTAAATAATGTAAATAATGATAACTCCACGTACCAAAGATTCAGACAGAAGGTGATTCAGGTGATAACAACAACAAGGATGTGGATGTAAATAATGATGACTCCTCATCCCAGAAATTCAGACAGATGGTGATTCAGGTGATAAAAACAACAAAGACAAGGACAATAGTCTTAATGTAAATAGTGTAAGTAATGACATCTCCTCATTCCAGAAATTCAGACAGAAGGTGATCAGGTGATAAAAACAACAAAGATGAGGAGAATAGTCCGAATGTAAATAATGATAACTCCTCATCCTAGAAATTCACGCAGAAAGTTTAGACACATTTAATTAATCCTCTCTGCTATATAAAAAGTCGATAAATGACAGTTTTATGTATCAGCCACTTGATTTTCCCCACCAGCAAAAAAATGATAATGATTTAAAAACATAGATGTGAACATTTATCGTCAGTTTCAATGCAGTCTTAAATCTCCATTTTATTGTTTCTCATTCTAGTCAACGATATTCTCGTTCTTCATTCTTGTTAACGTATCTTTTGCTAAAGGACATTGGATTCTTCAATGAGGTAAATCTCGTGTCTCCATATTTATGCAACGCTGATTGCATTTTGAAGTGGCCATGTCTTTTCTTTTGTCATATAACATTGAATCGACGCATCGTTGTATATCTAAACGCTTAGAGAAACATTCAAGTATGTCTAATTAGGATTCGTCTTTCAGATTCGATTATTTTGGCCGCCATTTTGGCCAGTATTTATACTCTTCCCCAATCCACACCGCCATTGTCGTCTGTCGATGCAATTTGACATCCAGGCATCGGATTTTGACGATGAACAGCCGCGACGACTACTTGTTTTCTCAAATAATAATCCGATAATCGGACGATGGAGGGACCCACTAATATCCAAGACTTGTTCGACACATTTATTTTTTCTGTCGGCCATTAGAATGTCACATATTACCTGTCTTTCTTTACGACTACCTCTCACAAACATGCTCATATAATACTCTACGAAGCAAATGTCTGGAAATTGCACTGCCATATTTTTCAGAATATCAGATGAACCGGTGTATAAAACGTACACTTAATTTGAAGATAAAGATTTGGAAAAAAAAAAAAAAACTTCATATCATATTTGAAAGATTTTTAGTGGATAAAAATTAAATCTGATATATTAAAAGTTAATACAGTGTAACCCGGATATAAGAGAAACCCGGATATAAGAGAGATTTTCTCTGGTCCCAAATTAGAGCCTGTGTTAATGTATATAAATTAGACCCGGATATAAGAGACCCGGATATAAGATAAACCCGGATATAAGATAAACCCGGATATAAGAGACTTCTTCTCCGGTCCCGACAACTCTCTTATATCCGGGTTACACTGTATATAGTGTTCTAAACGCAAAAGAACGCAAAAACACCATTGCTTTCATCACCTTCATTGCCAACTACGAATTTTATGTTGAAATACAGGTCCCCGTACGATAACCGAAGTTAAGCAACGTCAAGCCTGGCCAATACCTAGATGGGTGACTGCTTGGGAATACCAGGTGCTGTAAGCTTGGATGTGAGGGTCGTATAATGGGGCTTACGGCCACATCACATTGAAACACCAGTCCCAGCATAAGATCTGAAGTTAAGCAACATCGAGCCTGGTCATTACCAAGAGAGGTGACCGCTTAAGGATGCCAGGTGCTGTAAGCTTGGATGGTTCGTCATGCCTCGTCTAAAATTTCCTGATCGGCTGACATCAGCAGGATAAAGAAAATTCCTTACCTGATTGCACTCTGATGACTTATGGCCACATCGTGTTGAAGCATCGGTTCCCATACGATAATCAAAGTTAAGCAACGTCAAACTTGGTCAGTACCTAGATGAGTGACTGCTTGGGAATACCAGGTGCTGTAAGCTTGAATATGCAGGTGGTGTTATGAATGATGGTTCGAATCATTAATCGAGAAGTCGAGTTCCAATTCCCGTTGGGTTCGTTATAAGCACTTATACGTAAATACATTTGGGATAGATATGAATCCACCATTTCTACCCCAGCTATGGGTTAATTAATAAAACTTGTATCACTAAATTATGATCTCAAAAGATAATTTGGACAATCTAAAAATATCTTCTGGCTTTAAATAATCTGCAAAGTGTTGATAAGCTGTAAGTCTTACTAATTAACCCATAGCTGGGATTCATATCCATAGGTGGATTCATATCGTTCGTATTTTCGCGTAAGTGAATTTAACGAACTCAACTGGAATTGAAACTCGGGTCTCCGATTAACAATTCCGAGCCATTATTCATGACACCACCCGCATATCCAAGCTTACAGCTTGTGGTATTCTCAAGCAATCAACCATCTAGGTACTGACCAGGTTCTTTGTTTATCGTGCCGGAACCAATGTTTCGACACGATGTGGCCGTAAGTTTCTTTGATCATCATAGTGCAATCAGGTAAGGAATCTTCTTTGTCTTATTGATGTCAGGCGATCAGGGAATTTCAGATGAAAACTTCAAGAAACACAGTACCCATTCATTTTGTATGTATATGCTTATACATGAGAGAATGTGTGAGGGAACAAGTGAGAATGAAAGAAAACAAACAACATTTTAATAAACGTTACTACCCTCATGAAATTTGCGCGCCATTTAGAAAGCCAATCGTGTTGTATGTGGCACGCGGGCAGCTGTTACTGTTTTAGACAGTAGGGCTAAGAAATTAAAATGAATGAATATTTTAAAATCTTTACGAAATTGACATGACACTCTGCCAAAGATTATCAAATTTCGACGTGAGATAAGGGTGCTTAAGACGCTGGAGATACGTCAATTGGCAAATAGAAATTTTATAAATCTACCTCCTGTTTAACATCAGTTGTCCTCAATGGTAAGAAAAATAATATAACTAGGGACTAAATGAAGCGACTACATCATAAACGATGCCATTCTTCGAAGGGTCAACCGACAACCATTTATTAACAACCTTTATGCCCGACAACTTAGTGAACCGTTTAAGGGTAATCAACAAGCCAATATATGCATTCGCTATCAACCAACCAGACGATGGCAAAAGCATGAGGGGGCGTCGAAGAATGATTTTTTACTCGTTATCAACCCATGAAAGTCACTAAGACACAAGGGGTTACTGGGTGTGGAAGAATTAGGAACAGAAACATTAATAATGAGCAGGAAGAGGAAAGAGTAATCAGGAGGACAGTAGATAGCGATTGACATTGCATTTAAATTTTTGCAGATTAAAGTTGGCTGGAAAGCATGGAGTCGGAAGGGGGTTTCACAAGTAAGAGAGTAAAGCCACTAAGACACAAGGGGTTACAGAGTGTGGAAGAATTAGGAACAGAAACATTAATAATGAGCAGGAAGAGGAAAGAGTAATCAGGAGGACAGTAGATAGCGATTGACATTCCATTTAAATTTTTGCAGATTAAAGTTGGCTGGAAAGCATGGAACCGGAAGGGTGTTCCAGAAGTAAGAGAATAAAGCCACTAAGACACGACTGGTTACAGGGTGTGGAAGAATTAGGAACATAAACATTAATAATGAGCGGGAAGAGAATAGAGTAATCAGGAGGACAGTAGATAGCGATTGACATTGCATTTAAATTTTTGCAGATTATAGTTGGCTGGAAAGCATGGAGAACGGAAAGGGATTTCCACAAGCGAAAAGTGTGAGAAAAGAAACTGCTAGCATTGAACTTACCAGCTCAACTGTAAATTGATGAGATCTTCACGCCAGTCTAGTACTGCCCTTAAATTTAAAAAAAAAAAAGTCTAGGTACCATAGCGAAGAACCCATTTGAAGAATTACCATGAAAGTATTCATAGAAAAGGACACAGAGAGACAACCTTACGGCGGTGGGTAAGGACTGAAGCCGATATATATATATATATATATATATATATATATATATATATATATATATATATATAATTCCGGAAAATCCTTGTTGACAACACAACTATACTTAAACATGAAAACAATAAACAAAAACTAAAAATTCTTGAAGCTATATACATAACACAGTTGAAACCTAACCTGAAGAAAATAAAGTACGAAATCTCCACAAATATTCTTAAATCTCTGTAATTGATAACAGAAGCCATTGGTTTATACCAACAGTTTCCCATACTTAATACTTCTCGTTTTCACTCTCGCGTGGTCATGTGTGACGTCACGAGCTGTGATGCGATTTTCGCTTCCGCGTCTCGTATATACGTGTTAGTCGTTGCTTTGAAATTTCTCATGCAACAAAAACAGACATTATTGTTCTGTGTATTGGTTGATATATTGAAAAGTAATTGACATCTTTGATAATGGCTTATGTAAGCCGAAAGCTTAGATTGGATTTAAACATGTATCAATATGGTGATTTCCTTTCGTCCTTCAATGATAATGTTATAAGCTTACAATATGAAAGGAACTTACTTAAAATAGGCAAAACCTGCCTATATTATTCATAAACATTCAATGAAATATATATATAATATATATATATATATATATATATATATATATATATATATATATTGAAGTTGATTTCAACATACCATTGAAATGAAAGTTAATTTTATTATGATTCATTTAAATATTTCAATTCGTTCGTGTCAAGACCAATAATATTGATCGTTCTTCTTTGGATTTCATCAAGGAGCTCTAAACAAATAGCAGGGGCAGTGTACCATATGTGGCTGCAATATTCTATGTAAGGATAAATAGTAGACTTATAGATATGTAAGACAGAAAAATCGTCTGGCACGACCCAGAGAAATCAACTTTCTTAGCATCCGATCTAGCAATGGATTCAATATAACCTTTCCACTTCACGTCAGCTGAAGATGTTAGCGTAAGTAGTGGAAACCAGTCACTTTCCGGGAGGTTAGCATCAGCCATACTTATGGAAAGCAGGGCGGGGTCTAATCTAAAACATGCAGAGGACATCACACAGAAAATAGCTGCTGAAGTGTGGATAGTTGCCTCGGGCAGAGAAGAAGGGAGTAAAAATCATATTAACTTGAAGATATATTTTTTTAAATATTTAAAAAATTCTTTGTTTAAAGAAAGCTAAACTATAAATATTTACTCTATAAACAACTGGACGAAACAGCAAAGCGGGATCTCTTTGTGTATGTCTTTATAAAAATATTTTAATTAAAAAAAAATCTCTGTTTGAAGAAAGTTAAAATAAAATACTGTATAAAAATGTCGTATTTTAAATCTTATTCACTTAAATAGAGATTAACCCAAATCATTATACCCCGGGAGGACGCACCACACAAGCACGGACGCAATTTTAGTATTGTTATAGATATATATCCAAAATGAAATCATTGTTTCTTATTATTAGTGGGTACGTGTGTTTGCGTTGCTATCCCTGTTTTGCCTAAATTGAGAAGAAAAGAAAAAAAGGGATGCGGGTTCGATTCTTGGCGGAGGCACAGTCTTTCTTTATTATGTCTTCTTGATCAAAGTCGGTTGTTATTAATTTCGCTGTTTAATAAAATAAAAAAAAATAGGTATCGAAGCTCAAACACGTGTAGCCACTAAAAATAACGTTTGTAGCAATAAGGATAAAATGTCTATAAATATAATCGCAATAAGAATCGTGTATAGTGTTAGCCCTGAGCAGTCAGGTTATTGGCCTGCTTTATTCGGTAACTTCCAGGAGATTGATAACAGATTCAATCGTGTCGAATCACTGATAATTGATATTTAAATCTGTAATAAACTGGCTGTAACAGCAAAATTGTCCAAATCGTGTAACAGCAAAACTGTCCAATTGTTAGATTTAGTTTTGAATCGTTGTATTTTAGAAATTATTAAAGATATCTTGCTGGAATTCTCCGATGTTTTTATAACACTATTGTACTCTACTCCGAGCAATTAGAATGTATAATTACTCTCTAAGCTTAACACAAGAATCGTGAGGAAATTGATCATAAACGAAAATGACATGTTTGTCATTAATTAATCATTTAAACATATTGAGTGAAAGAGAATGAGAAGATTTGAAAAAGAATCGGAATCCTAATCCTAAATAGGAAATAAGGGATAAACCTCTACTCCTGTTCAATAAATGGGGAGGGGGTGTAAACAGGGCAATAGGCGAATGTATCAACTCCTAGTAATCAATACGTTCGCTTCAGTGTAAGCAAGAAAAGTGTAATTTTAGACCTAACCAGCACCTTCCTTAGTATCATATTTGCCCGCCCACAATATCCTGCTATTGTTAAACGGAACTCATCTCAGTTAACGCACTACGACGCACGGTAAACGTTGAAGACAGACTAGCTACAAAAGTCCACGAATTACAAATGTAGCCTAGTCTAATAGCAACACAGCGCCAGTCATCGTAAACTTTTTAAAAACTTAGCAACTCAAAAATAAAGGATTTGCGGGCATATGCTTACATGAACTTTTGTCGTTGTTTTGATTTGAAAAGCTGCCCCCAAATTTGTAAATGTATTTTTGATATACCCTGTATATATCCAATGTTCATTGATTAATTGAAGAGAAAAAATTTAAAAATGACAAAATTTGTATGCTTAATTTTTAGTGAATATATATATATATATATATATATATATATATATATATATATATTCAATTGAATTGGCTAGATGTAACCGTAAGTTCTATGCTAACAGTTTCTTTTCTCGATCTTCTAGAACCTTCTTCCGAGCCCATCCTTTCCGGCCAATTTTGAGCTCCAAAAATTTAAATGCAATGTAAATTGTTATCTACTGTCTTCCTGATTACTCTTCTAATTTTTCCGCTCGTTCATAATGTTTTCTGTTTTCTAAATCTTCCACACCTAGTAACCCCTCGTATCTTACCTTGCATGGCGTGAATTTGATTAAAATATTGCTTTCTGAAGGCGGATCTAGCCCCATAATATGCGAAATCATCTTATTTAAATTATTAGCTGTTATTCTGAGGTATTCTTTAAATTCATTCTTCGCTTAAATATCAGTACTTTACACTTGTTTGTCAATTTTATTTAGTGAAGTGTTTTATTCATGCTTCTCTCTTCATACAGGACCGTGTTCCTGGTAAACTGTAGTCAAGCCAAATTTATTTTTTTTAGCCACAAGCTCTATCCATTTCTTCCTATCTTTGAAAATCATCAAATTCCAGTTTAATGATACGTTTAATCGACGCTGGCGACAAATAGATGCGAAAATAATTCAGTAAGTAAATTAGTAAATAAAAATGTTTTAAGCATTCCGTGTCGGTATAATTGGAACGTATTCGGTAAATTTTATTTGTGACGAGTTCTCTCCCTTGATAGTCAACCATATTTCGGAAAATTGTAATACATAATCAAATTGTCTTCATCGTTTGTTAAATTTGTTGTTTTTTTTTTACTCTCATTTTTCTATGTGAATTGAGTTGGCACCACAGTTGATGTCCATCGATAAGTAGTAAATAAATACAACAAAACAAGATAAAAGAAATGGAAAGGAACTCGAGCAAAAATCGAAAATCAAGAAAGGAAGGAAGACGGCCGACACGGTAGCATTGATATGCAGTCGTTCTATAGTGTTTGCTGTAATAACAAAAAGAGATGGACAAATGGAGGCGGGGGTAACCTTTGGTTTGACATGAAAAGACAAAGAAAGAAAGGAAGGAAGGAAGGAAGGAAGGAAGGAAGAAGAAAGGCCAATGAAGTTAAGGGGATAGAAAGAATGAAAAACAGACAAAAAAGAAAAAAATGAATGCCTGATGGTTAATGGAAAGAGAATAAATAAGAAGGTAAAATTCAGGACGAGGATGTTAAAAAGAGACAGATAAGTAAAAAGCGAAGATGAAAGAAAAGAATACAAAAGAAATAGGGAAAGAGAGGGAGAAAGGAAAAATAAAAGACGACTAAAAAGAAGAAGGAGGAGGAGGAGAAGGAGGAAGGAGGAGGAGGAGGAAGGAGAAGGAGGAAGGAGGAGGAGAAGGAGGAAGGAGGAGGAGAAGGAGGAAGGAGGAGGAGGAGAAGGAGGAGGAGAAGGAGGAGGAGAAGGAGGAAGGAATAACGAGACCAAAAATGAAGAATGAGAAACGAAAAAAGAAGAAATTGAAAGAGAAGAAGGCAATGAGACAAAAATGAATAGTGGTGTTGGTGGACGAAGATTAGTAGGAGGAAAAACGAGACAGAGACTGAAAGAAGAGAAAAAGACGACAAAGAAGAAGGAGGAAGAGAAAGAGGGGGAAATAAGGGGACAAAATGGAGAAAAGTAAAAGTAAATAATAAGCAGGAAAAGAGGAAACAAAAATGAAAAGACAAAAGTACAAAAAAAAAAGAAAAATGAGACTAAAATGAAGAGCGAAAGCCAAAACGAAAGAAAGAAAAAAGAAAGAAATTCAAGACGAAAGAAAGAAAGAAGTGAGTAAGCCAAGACGAAAGAAAGAAGAAAGAAAGAAATTCAAGACGAAAGAAAGAAAGAAGAGAGAAGCCAAGACGAAAGAAAGAAAGAAGAAATTCAAGACGAAAGAAAGAAAGAAAGAAAGATTGATGAGAGTAAGCCAAGACGAAAGAAATAAAGAAGTGAGTAAGCCAAGACGAAAGAAAGAAAGAAGAAAGAAATTCAAGACGAAAGAAAGAAAGAAGTGAGTAAGCCAAGACGAAAGAAAAAAAGAAGTGAGTAAGCCAAGACGAAAGAAAGAAGAAAGAAATTCAAGACGAAAGAAAGAAAGAAAGAAAGAAAGAAAGATTGATGAGAGTAAGCCAAGACGAAAGAAAGAAAGAAGTGAGTAAGCCAAGACGAAAGAAAGAAAGAACGAAAGAAGAGAGAAGCCAAGACGAAAGAAAGAAAGATTGAAGAGAGTAAGCCAAAACGAAAGAAAGAAAGAAGAAATTCAAGACGAAAGAAAGAAAGAAAGAAAGAAAGAAAGAAAGATTGATGAGAGTAAGCCAAGACGAAAGAAAGAAAGAAATGAGTAAGCCAAGACGAAAGAAAGAAAGAAGTGAGTAAGCCAAGACGAAAGAAAGAAGAAAGAAATTCAAGACGAAAGAAAGAAAGAAAGAAAGAAAGATTGATGAGAGTAAGCCAAGACGAAAGAAAGAAAGAAGTGAGTAAGCCAAGACGAAAGAAAGAAAGAACGAAAGAAGAGAGAAGCCAAGACGAAAGAAAGAAAGAAAGATTGAAGAGAGTAAGCCAAGACGAAAGAAAGAAAGAAGAAATTCAAGACGAAAGAAAGAAAGAAAGAAAGAAAGAAAGAAAGATTGATGAGAGTAAGCCAAGACGAAAGAAAGAAAGAAGTGAGTAAGCCAAGACGAAAGAAAGAAAGAAGTGAGTAAGCCAAGACGAAAGAAAGAAAGAAGAGAGAAATTCAAGACGAAAGAAAGAAAGAAGTGAGTAAGCCAAGACGAAAGAAAGAAAGAAGAAAGAAATTCAAGACGAAAGAAAGAAAGAAGTGAGTAAGCCAAGACGAAAGAAAGAAAGAAGTGAGTAAGCCAAGACGAAAGAAAGAAAGAAGAAAGAAATTCAAGACGAAAGAAAGAAAGAAGTGAGTAAGCCAAGACGAAAGAAAGAAAGAAGTGAGTAAGCCAAGACGAAAGAAAGAAGAAAGAAATTCAAGACGAAAGAAAGAAAGAAAGAAAGAAAGAAAGATTGATGAGAGTAAGCCAAGACGAAAGAAAGAAAGAAGTGAGTAAGCCAAGACGAAAGAAAGAAAGAAAGATTGAAGAGAGTAAGCCAAAACGAAAGAAAGAAAGAAAGAAAGAAAAAAGAATGAAAGAAAGAAAGAAGAGCATATACGTAGCTGACGCTTGAGTTTAATAAACAGAAAAGAAAAAACTCGTCAGTGAAACTAGTAGAATTGTTACAATTCTTGAATACACTATAAAATAAAATATTTAGTAGCCCTTTTGTTTTTTGATTTTTGAAATTTTAGTTTTCTATTCATTTCATTTTCACTTTTTTTTTCAGTTGCTTAAGCCTGGCTTCCATCAGTGGTGCAGTTGCCTACGATTTAGTCAAATTTAAACTCAGTTGCATATAAACAAAAATCGTATAGTAGCAGCGCTACTAAAGAATCAATAAGATTTCTTTTTTATTCTGAGAAAACGAATTTAAACTGATTCCAAATTTGTGTTTTCTATCTTTAAAACTGACTGTCAATTTTGATCAGTGAAGATCGACCTATATGTAGAATTGGCACGCTTCATATTTGAAAATACCTTCTCAAATATATTGTGCAAAATGCTAAAAATTGTCGAGCAAAAATACCTTGACCCTATCCTAACCAAGTTATTTTGCAGTGTTCCAGACATGGAAAGAATACTACAAAAAAAAAAAAAAAACTCCTACAGAAGTTAGTGAAAGAAAGCGAGAAGTAAGGACTAAACACAAACTGCAAGAAAACAGACTGCATAGTTGTGAGCAAAAAGGATGATCCCAAAATACAAATTACAAATGAGAGATACGAAAATCAACCAATCACAGAAAGTTAAATATCTGGGAAGTGTTCTAACAGAGGTCAGAAAATGAGATACTGAAATCGGAAGAAGAATTGGGATATCCAAAGATGCCTTCCAAAAGCTAAGCTCGGTATTAAGGGACAGGAAAACCGGATTAGAAACAATAAAAAAAAGAGTATGACATCTGTCCTCCTATATGATGGTGAATACTTTACAATTTCCTCAAAGATGAAAAACTTGAACCAACAATAATGTGGTTCTACAGAAGGATGTTGAGGATACCATGGATTGAACATGAGAGCAATGATAAGGTTTTAGTGAAAAGGGAAACAAAACGGAAACTGGTATTTAACATCAGGAAGAGACAGTGGAAATTTCTGGGACACGTAATGAGGAAAGAGGGCTTGGAAAATTTGACACTCACAGAACAGCAAAAGGGCAAGAGTGACAGAGGAAAACAATACTTGACGGTATTGAATAAATGGATGACAGAACAAGGTTTAGGAGAAAAGGAAAATACAGAATTTACTTATAGCTACAAAGGATAGGAAACTGTGGGAAGCCATGATCGCCTACGTCGTAAGTGGTACGGCATATAGAAGAAGAAGAAAAAGAAGAAGAAGAAGAAGAAGAAGAAGAAAAAGAAGAAGAAGAAGAAATGCGGGTCTTTCGGTATATTTTCCCGCCAACTTTTACATGCCAGGGTATGAAATAGGTTAAATTGAAAGGGGTTAAATTAAATTTGAAACTTTACAGAATTATTCTTTTACTTTTGATCTTCCATTTGCAATGTTCTTTGGCTCTAGAACTATTGATGGCCCCCAGCTTCGAGAAAGTAAATAAAACCAATTGTTTTAATGCAATAGCTTCATTTAGAGTGCAAAGAATTCAAGCTGAATTTACTTTGAAATAACTGTGTACTTAAGTTCGGAAGTATTGAGAAATTGGAGTAAAACCAGAGAGGGGCAAGGGTCTCGTAGCCCCCAACCCGAATCTATAATATAGGGCCCCTGTCTCTATTACATCATAATTTTCATAAAGTAGTATTCATATAAAATACATATATTTTGTAACCTAATTATGTACAATGATCGATCATATGCAATGTAGGTGAACAATTCAACTAAAAAAAATTGAGAATAAATACAATATATCTAAATACAAGTCGTAATATATATTTCCATCTTGAATAAATCAACAATGTGTTTAACATCAACTTGAAAATTTTCTTGCTAAAAAATTGGACAATTTTAACACATTCAAGATTATGGATAAAAAATAGAGAATTTTATATAATGTTTTTTATCAAGACTTAGCATAAGAAAACCAAATTCACGGATTTGGATTTAAAAAAAGAACCCAGATTTATGTCAAAATACGCAAAACTTTTTCATCATTTGATAGTCAGTTATACTTAGTTGGTATACGTTTCTAACGTATATATATATATATATATATATATATATATATATATATATATATATATATATATACGTTTCTAACATATACAAACCTAGATGAAAAAAAATCAAATGTTGATAAGATAGAAAGGGTTACAAAGCATAGTTCGGGGGATCTAATCTTATCGACGGGTTCGGGGGGTAGTTCGAACCGGCCCTGAGTATGGCTACATATTTTTCTAAAATTACAACAATCCCCCCGTCAGCAAAAATATACTGACGTCAACAGTTTTAAAACAAAAGGAGTATTCACTATATTTGCAATTACGTTTAGAGTATTTTTACAACGATCTGTTTTCTTGATATACCCGGAGATTCTAAGTAATACTTCACCCACAAAAAGCGCTCTATCCACTGAAAGCTGTGTGGGGGTAAAAAAAAGCTCCCTCAGGGCTATGCGCAATGACCGCCATTTGGGCAACATTTGCAAAAGGTGGTAAAATTTTCTCCATGATTAATTGCTCTACATCAGTCTTCTTTGACAGCGCTTAGTAAATATTTTATTTTTTATATTAAAAAAAAAAAATCATTTTTGCATTGCCAGGACGTTCGAGAGATGACGAATTGAGGACTAGAAATCGAAAGGACAAAAACCTTCTCCGTCTTTTTGCCCATGCAGCCACACGATACGTCAAGTAGAAGACCTATCCTGTAGTCCTCGCCGGAGGAGATTGCGTTCTACGGACAAACCGACTTTTAATTTCACACCGGCACGTGGCGCACTCGCAAACACACACACACACACACACACGCATATATATATATATATATATATATATATATATATATATATATATATATTGCCAATAATACCATGAATAAAATGTCCTTTTCCTTTTTCTGACCTGTCTAAATATACATAAATGGAATTTTCTCTTCCTTTGTGAACCTGCGTTGTTCATTATATAAAAATACTAGCAGCATGGCTCGGCGTTGTCCGTGCTTGATTCAAAAATCGTACGACTCATACAGCAATCGCTATCACTTGACTTAAAATATTTTTGCCCTTCCTTGCCTTTAAAGGAGTGCCTTTTGCCGTGCTGACGTTGCTACATGCCTTACTTCGTGCCTATCTCACACTGTGAATATTTTCTAAGCTCTATACTAAACATTAAATCTGTTACGAAAAACGAACTAAACAAAATGAACACAAAACGATCAGCTTTAAAAAAGGACTCGTAACTGGAAAAACCGAATGAAAAAGGAATGTTAACAACAAATACTTTTTCACACCCAACCCAGTTCTGCGGAATCAGAATCAACGTTAAGTTTAAGCAAGCGAATGAGCCAATTGGCGTAAAGTGCCATGCAGATTTAAATTTTTCTCACTTGTGACGAATGCAGCTATCGATTTTTTTTGCATGCTAGTTAACATTCGTGTCAGTCAGCTGTTGGCTCTGACGCTGGCCAATAGAATCTTCCTGCCTATTCGTGGCAGCCAGTTATAGGCTCTCACTCTGGCCAGTAGAAAATGGCCGCAAACTACATGAAAACTACCGTAGAAGCATGAAAAAATCGATTATTTCCACTATCGATGGGAGTTGGGAAATGCAACGTCGGTCTTGGCCTTCCCACTAACTTAGAGCATGTGCATATAAATTTTGGTCCAAATCCGTCGAAAATTACGGCCATGCATTCGTTACACACACACACAGACACACACACACACACACACACACACACACACACACACACACACATCCTGCCTTTTATAGATAGAGATACTATGAATATTCAATGGATATAGGCGTGCCAATTTTTTTTGCTAAGTTCAGAAGCTCGATAATTGTATTAAAAGTATATAGAATATACTTTCATGGTAATTCTTGTGTTGAACTTTGCTCTATGGTACCGAGTCTTTACGGATTTATGCGAAGTACTAGATTGGCTGCAAGGTCCCACAAACAAGAGAGTTCCATAAGTGAGACATGCGAAAGAAGAAACTGTTAACATAGAACATGCGGTTGCATCTTGCCATTTTAACTGTAAAATGGTGAGACCTTACCGCCAATCTAGTACCGCACTAGCAACCATAGAGGAAAGTTTATCAGAAATATTACCATGAAAGTGTTTATAGAAAAGGCAGAGGGAAGCTACATTATTGTGCCCGGAAATGGACAGAAGCCGAAATGCCAGATCAGGACAAATAACATTGCATATAATAACATTGTATTTTATCAAAAATCTGTAAATATATAGCAGGGTCACCAGCAATATTCAAAGCAAGGACGAATGGTAGACTTATAAATGTGTAAGATAGATACTGACGAGAAAGATTGTGTAGCCCCATACAGCCCCTTACAGTGAACCAACTTTCTTAACTTTACGAAAATAGGCAGTAGAACGAAAACAGTCTACTCTCGTAGATTAAAGGTTTCGGTTCGGAGTTCACATTTTGTTACTCGGATCGACATGCACCCGTTGAAGGCTGCAGCGCTGTTGTTAAAACAACAAAGATGAGGACAATAGTCCGTTTGTAAATAATTTCCGAAAATTCCATAAAATATGATTTTTATTCTTTTAAGATTTAATTTTTTTTTTTCTTGTCAACAACTGTATGATTGTATTGTTCAACCCCGTGTAAAGGTGGTCCACATATCATTTCTAGTGGTCCACAGAGACTTCGTAGTCCCAGCCACAAAAATTGTAGGCATTTCACAAAAATGTATCTAAATTATTCGTATGTTGAAGAATTAAAAATATATATTTTGTTTAATTACACATATGTGCATTATATTTGAAAATTTCGAAATTACGTAGGTATTATACAATGTTATATGTATTTTGTTTATTTATCATATATATATATATATATATATATATATATATAAAAGTGAACATTGAAGTCGACACTTAGAGGCGATAGGCTGTTTCATGTTAGACGTAATCGTCAGGCCACGAGTGTTGTTTTTTTTTCTCGGCTCGAGAAAAAACAACACTCGTGGTCTGACGATTGTGTCTAGCATGAAACAGCTTGTCACTTCTAAGTGTTGACTTCAATGTCCACTTTTATATTTACACATGCTCTGTCTCTGATACTGAGCACTTTATCCCATAAATATAGCACACCTTAAAACTATATTTCTATATATATATATATATATATATATATATATATATATATATATATATTAAATGCAATTTTTGTTTTGTGAAGGCAATTCGTCTTGGACACACACACACACACACACACACATATATATATATATATATGTGTGTGTGTGTTTGTGTGTGTGTATCTATATATATATATATATATATATATATATGTTACATATAATATAAAATTTTTATAATTATACAAAATTATTCTTATGTTAATAGATCACTACACACCAAGATCATGGTAATCACTAGCTGTATGGACTAAGACTGAATGACATCATCACAATTAATTTTGATATCCTTGTTTACTAAAATAAATTTTAAAGAGTAAGACTGTCTTTTCATTGAGTATTTCAGTGTGAAAATTGAACAGCCTAAATGTAAACGTAGGAGTGGTCCATTTGAATGTTTTAAGAAAAAATAGTCCATGGACTGAAAAACGTTGAGAAACACTGATATAGATGTACGTTGCTCGTTAATCTTGACATATTTGAAAAGGGTATTAGAATAATGAAGAACATATACTGGCAGCAAGCAGCCTGCATACGAATAGAAAATGAACTCAGTAAATCTACGAAAATAAAGTTGTTGGATAAGACAAGGATGTGTCTTCTCGCCAGACTTATTAAATCTATACCGTGACGCGATTCTTGGCGAATTAGAAGTTCTACCAGGATTCATTATTGGCAACATAAAATACGTAGATGACACAGTGCTGACAGCAGACACAGAAAAGAAGCTACAAGAACACCTACAAAAATTAGTAAAGGAAAGTGAGAAGAAAGGACTAAGCATCAATTGACGAATAAATATCTCGGAACAGACGGAAATAGTGACATCGAAATACGAATATGTGTGTGTGTAGATAGATAGATAGATAGATAGATAGATAGATAGATAGATCCACAGGCTGACATAGATAGATAGACAATGTGAATAGATTCAGAAAGAGACTGTGATATATATATATATATATATATATATATATATATATATATATATATATATATAGATAGATAGATAGATAGATAGATATGTAAAATGGTCGAGATAGATAGATAGATATTTATGTCCACAGGCTGAGATAGACAGAAAGATAGATACAGAATGTTAATCGATTGAGAAAGAATGAGCTTGTGATAGATAGATAGATAGATATGTCAACGTTTGCGGCACCCTCTTCTTTTTAATATATATATATATATATATATATATATATATATATATATATAAATAGATAGATATGTAAAAGGCTGAGATAGATAGATAGAAATGTCAACAGGTTGAGTTAGATAGATAGATAGATAGATAGATAGATAGATAGATAGATAGATAATGTGAATAGATTGAGAAAGAAAGAGATATATATATATATATATATATATATATATATATATATATATATATATATATATATATAAATAAATATGTAGTAGTGGTTCCAACGAGAGAAAAGTATGTATATTAAAAAAAGAGGGGTGCCGCAAACGTTTTTTGGATTTATTGAGAAAAAATATTATACTTTGTTTTACATGTAAAACAAAGTGTAATATTTTTTCAATAAATCCACATTACAACCAAAAACGTTTGCGGCACCCCTCTTCTTTTTTAATATATATATATATATATATATAAAATAGATAGATATGTAAAAAGGCTGAGATCGATAGATAGAAAT
Source organism: Acanthosepion pharaonis (assembly GCA_903632075.3). NCBI lineage: Eukaryota > Metazoa > Mollusca > Cephalopoda > Sepiida > Sepiidae > Acanthosepion > Acanthosepion pharaonis. The sequence continues at coordinate 596,606 of CAHIKZ030000839.1, read as the reverse complement.
GTCAACAGGTTGAGTTAGATAGATAGATAGATAGATAGATAGATAGATAGATAGATAGATAATGTGAATAGATTGAGAAAGAAAGAGACAGGGATATATATATATATATATATATTTATATATATATATATATATATATATATATATATATATATATATATATATAAATACATAGATATGTAAAAGGCTGAGATAGATAGATAGAAATGTCAACAGGTTGAGTTAGATAGATAGATAGATAGATAGATAGATAGATAGATAGATATGTGAACAAGCCGAGATAGATAGAACGATAGATTCAGAATGTTAATAGATGAAGAAAGAAAGAAACAGCTTTTCATAGATAGATAGATAGATAGATAGATACGGATACAGTCAGTGTTGACACAATGTCTTTCAGTTTAACGCATTTACTGGGATCTTCAGACCAAAAAGGTTACATTGAAGCGTGTGGGATTGACTGTTACCATGCACTGTTGATTTCCATGTCTACGGTGTTTATATCTATAAAAAGCTATATCTCCGATAGAGCATTCTTCCCTGAAAAGACATAGCAAGCAATATATACGTAGAAAAAGAGGTTAAAACCATAGGCCGGACATTTAGATGACTGGACACGAACTTAAAAATCATTAGTTAGAAAATATGGCTTCTGTTTCTGATTATTTCGAAAAAAAAATAAATGACTGACAAAATTTAGTTTTCTACTTTTTTAATATGTTTATACTCAAACTAAATATAGCGTAAATTTGTTCTAAGCAAATTTCGTCATTTTTTCTGAGGACAGCTTCATAAAATGCTAAATAACTCTGACTATATCTTTATTTTTTGAAGTTTTTAATGGTGTCCGCCATATCGTTTTTTCTATTTGCAGACTTCTTGCAGTTGCTAATGTACGCATGCGCAGTGACCCGAAACATGCCGACATTTAAAAAAATTTGAGGACAAAAACAAATAGGAAACAGAATAAAGGCAAAAAAAAAGATGAAAGAAACGAGTGAAATGTTAAAAAATAGAATAAAAAAATCCTAAAATAAACTATAAAATTGATTGGCAAATTAAACGTTGAATATATATATATATCCACACTGTTCTTGAAACATTTTCATCCGTTGATACTTTGCATTGCAAATAAGTTTAATTAATTTTTCAGTTTGTACATTCGCCCCATCCATATATATATATATATATATATATATATATATACATGTGTGTGTGTGTGTGTGTGTGTGTGTGTGCGCATGTCTCACCCCTCTCCAAGTTCTACACCGCCTTAACCGGGTATTGAACTCACACATTTTGAGTCATGTCACTGGATCTAACTAACGCTTTTATCCACTGTACCATGTGTCCTTGAGCACAGTGGATAAACGCGTCAGTGACGGGACCCAAAGAATGTGAGTTCTTATCACTTGATAAGACACCAGAAGTGTTGAAACAAAATGGCTATTTTTGCAGTGATTTTATAACATATTCATGTTATAATTTTCGAATAAATTATATTTGCTCTACTCTGTATTGAGCACTTTTTTAAGAATAGTATTTTTTGGTTATTGGAATTTATTCAGTATACACCAATCCTATACTTGGATATATATATATAAAACAGACTAAGATACTAGACCGAGTTTTATCTTAGTCAATTAAAGCGTCTGACATACAATTTTTAGGAAGCTATTTTTACTGGTCATCGATCCGCGTCGCGTCTAGCCATTGTTCCAAATTTACACAGTTGAAGTCTATCTCTATATACACGTACAGTGGTTGCATTGAACACTGTCATGTTTGGTCGATGCTTGATTTTTTAGTAACAGCGGAGTGACAACTGTAAGGTTCGCTTTTCTTGGAAAGACCTGGTTATTAGCACTTTGACGGACAGCAGCGGTTTCTTTTATTCTATAGTAATGTTCACTCTGTAGCAGGCCCGAGAGCCAATCAAGTTAGAGCGTCACAGTCACAGAAGCACAGTTTATGACGATATACGGAGAAGATAACGGTTAACCCTAGACTTGAAAATGTTAAGAATGTGGAAAATCGGGGAAGCATCCTCTTGGGAGTTGGTTTCACATAACAGCGGTTAGTGGGAAGAAGTTGTTCGAACGCAACTTACGTCTCACTAATGGAATAGGAAGGAAATGGGGGTGGTTCACTAGAATGGGTGTGGCATGGCGGGTCTTAGAACTGGTTGAACTTAGGAATGTATTCTGTCTGAACAGTTCATCACCCACAGGGCCGGGTAGAGGCTTTTTTTAATTCTATCGAGACTAGAAAGAGAAGATTAGGTAGCTCCAGCCCATATATAGCATCAGTACTCCCTTTTCGGCCAGATCTATCTCTTCTAAAGGTAGAGGATAACAGGAGGAGTCAGGTGCTTACTGGAGTGGTTGTAGACACTTTGAAATACAAATAAAATTAATTTCTGAAGATTTTACAGCAGTCGGCGTGATTATTCGCATTATGTCATTTTACTCCGGATGTGTGGGTGCAATCGCTACCAACTCGGAAAGAGATATCAGCAAAATGAGTTTGAATTCCTGTCGAGGTTTCTGGCCAATCAAAGTGGCGGATCCGTTTTGAGCTTAACCGTTTTCATTGTACTCATGGTTATCGTTTTTAGCCAATGAGAAACCTAGTTTCCATTTAGCCCTAGACTTATGTCTATCAAAACTAGTTAAATATAAACTAATTCTTTGATTGCGCTTTGCGACTTCTTGGACTGACATGAAGTGGAAAGATTATATTGAGTCAAATGCTAGGTCTGCTGCCAGGAAAGTTGGTTTACTTTGTCGTGATAGACAATGCTGTTTGCTTAACATCTTAACTGTCAGGGTTTCAGTTCTCGGTAGTGGATGGGCACTGCTGATGTAGTCCCAAATATGGGAGGAAACGGCCGTCCAGTGCTTTCTGCATTCTTTTATTGTTTCACACTCGATGAATTACTTTTTATTTATTTATTTATTTTTATATATATTCATATTCTCTAATACTTAGTAAACCGTTGCGTCTCTGTGGCTTTGTTGCCACTTAGATTATTAATATACATTTTGAGAGTCTTGGTAAAATTCAAGGAAGAATCTGCAGTATTATTTGTCCTAATCTGGCATCTCTCCTTCCTTCATTTTCCCATCGCTATTATGTAACTTCCCTGTGAATTTTCTATAAATAATTTCATGGTAATTGTTCTGATGAACATTCGTCTATTTTTTATTTGTTACATTTTTACAGAAATACACTTAGGAAATATATCAACGTATCTGTTCTCTTTCCCAGCAGCTATTGGTTAAATAGCAGAGCTAACTGGGCTCGCTTGGCTTGAAATGGCAACCAATATACGAGAATATAAACTATGAATCTGGGCGAATGTTAGTAAAAAAAAAAAAAAAAAAAAAAAATGATGCTTCAAGCTGCGCATGCGCTCATCTAAATTTGTTGACCTACCGATAAATGATATGCAATGTGAACGGCGGATTTGAATGGCAGCCGACAAAATGCAAATTGGAGGCACGATGATTCAACTCAGAGTCAAACGATGCCAGGGACAAAAACCCCAAAAAACAAAAAAAAACAACAACAGCCATTCAGAGACTGGGTAGAAACAAAATGACCTCGAAATATATTTCTCTCCACACTGGAGCGCTTTTACTCTCTCTCTCTCTCTTTCTCTCTCTCTCTCTCTTTCTCTCTCTCTCTCTCTTTCTCTCTCTCTCTCTCGCGCGCGATATATCCTTCCCTCTCTTTCTCCGTCTATACGTATATTTATATATCTCAGTCAGTTTTTATCTATCTATCTATCTATCTATCTATCTATCTATCTATCTATCTATCTATCTATCTCTATTCATATCTATCTATCTATCTATCTATCTATCTATCTATCTATCTATCTCTATTCATATCTATTTGTCTGCCTCTCTCTGTACATATTTATCTATCTATCTATCTACATATATCAGCCTGTTCGTTTCTAATTATCTATTTCAGCATGTTCCTTTCCATCTATCTATCTATCTATCTATCTATCTATCTATTAGTACTTAGTAACCACACAATATTTCGCTTTTGTTTATCATCACTTGCCTTGGTAAAGTCAAATGTTGAAATACGTCGGCAAGTACTAAGGACTATTTTTCGATTATCTATTCAGTTTGTCTTCTCTACAGATTTATTTTTGAGAATTTATCACACACACACACACACACACACACACACATACATACATACATATATATATATATATATATATATATGCGCAGTACTTATTGGAAAGTGCCCAATATCAGTGATAGAGCTAACATTCAGTTGTATGGATATGAGTTTGTAATCCTGGGTTTCACGATTTTGCGATTATCAAACTTTTGTTTGATGATCGCAAAAGCGTGAAACTCAGGTCACAAATTCATATCCATACAACTGAATATATATATATATATATATATATATATATATATATATATATATATATATATATATGTGTGTGTGTGTGTGTGTGTGTGTGTGTGTGTGTGTGTATATTAAAGATGTTAGTTCAAATTCATCCTCAAGCGAATTTTGGGTCCAAAATTCGCTTGAGGATGAAATGGAACTAATGTCTTTAATTTAATTATAAAATTAAATTCGGAGCTTTTAGCTTCCATTTCTGAAACATGGTTAGAACTGTGTAGCAAAAAACACATATTTTAAATCAATTAATTTATAATATTAAAGCTCTGTAAATTTACATTGAGCACTATTTTGTAAAAATAAAAATATCTATAAGAACAACGGATTATATATCTGAATGCTCTTTCTTTTTATTTATACACACACACACACATATATATATATATATATCCATACAACTGAATATATATATATATATATATATATATATATATATATATATATATATATATATATATATATATAATAGCAATTTTTAAATAAGTAATGGATTTTTTTATTTAATCCGACAGATTTTATTACGTTCGGGTCTTGCCAGACAACACTTACTTTTCTTTAATATGATTTCTCGAATATTTATACGAAAATAAATAAATATTCCGTTTAATAAATAAACGGAGCGTCTACTCAAATATGGGCATCCACTAAAAATATCGTTTAAAGTGATACAATATATATGTATAATAGTTTGTTTCACATCAATAAAATGGTGCTTTGGTAATACAGTATTTAATCTAGCATTTAATCGATTAGACATTGTGAGTTTCAATAGACGTTTGACATCCATGCATTGGTTATTACTCCATCCAGTGTCCAATATAGTCGATTAGTAAAAGAAAGGAAATCTAGACCCAATTAGAACAATTTTGTTCTTGTCATTCAGTTATAAAATGCTCCTTTTCATATGAAAGTAATTTGCCCAACATTGAATCGATTAGACTGCATAAGATTAAATAAAAACATAACTTATATAGATAAGGAAAAAATGGACAAGAATAATACCATATCCATTAAATATATAATAATTCTTTGAATATTATCGTAAATGGTAAAACATTTAATCTTTTAGACACTAGAAAATTAATCGAAAGTAGAACGTACATCCACAGGAAGATAGCAATTACACACGAGGCCTGATCAAAAAGTATTGGGACTGTTGCTATGGAAATGGAGCTAAAGTAACCAGAGTGAAGCCGTTTGGCACAGATTGGCCTTGAACTCTGTTGTTTATTTCAGTGCTTGGAAGAAAGTGTGTAGAATGTGACCGTCAAACCACATCATAAAATTTCTTATCCGTTAATAATAACAAATTTCTAAAAAAAAAAACATATTTCGATTAACATTTAATCTTTCGTGTCTTGCTACTACCTGGATTTACTAAAAAACAAATTAATTTCCATGTCTGAGGATGGATGTAAGTACAGCTGAAAGTACTAGAAAAATAAAAGAAGACCTTATACAACTTGAAGTTATTAAAATACAAGGATCATAACATTCATCGAGAGGTTCGTGGGTTAATGTAACTTTAATAAATTTGTTTGCGAAGATGTTTTTCGCCATTTATATCATTAACGTTACTAATCTACTTTTTGTATGAATGATTCATGTAATATAAATTGAACTGCACAACATATTTGATTTAAAAAGAACTGATGCGACGTGCAAGTTTTCGGAATAACAGCTGCGACATTACTCTATTTAATGAATAATTTAGTTCATGCCACATCGACTGAAAAACTCCTACAAAAAAAAAAATTCTCAAATTACCATATTAGTAAAAAACGCACTCTCTTAAATTTTCAAAAAAAAAATTCAACTTTAGCGTTGCGACCGCACGTTCCAAAAGTTGTTATCCATTAGCAATAACACATTTCTAAAAAAAAACATATTTCGATTAACATTTAATTTACTACCTGGATTTACTAAAAAAACAAATTAATTTCCATGCCTGAGGATGGTTGTAAGTACAGCTGAAAGTACTAGCAAAATAAAAAAAAGATATTATACAACTTGAAACAAGGATCAAAGATTTAAAAAACTACAAATATTCTATATCTAGTGCTCAATATTAAAATATTAAAATAATATTAAAAATAGACCATTAATAATATATAAAAAGATTACTTTAAATATCAATTTTCGTTGTTTTCCCAGACTTCAAAGTTT
>CAHIKZ030000839.1:570000-587500 GCA_903632075.3 Acanthosepion pharaonis | reverse complement strand
CTTGGAGCTGCACTTTATTGTCGGAGGCTATTTGAGATGCATACCACGGACGCATTTTATAGACAATAACAACAACAACTCTCCAACTCTATCCCTCTCTCTCTCTCTCTCTCTCTCTCTCTCTATATATATATATATATATATGAAGAAATATAGTTTTATGGTGTGCTATATTTATGGGTTAAAGTGCTCAAGATAGAGCATATGTAAATATAAATATAAAAGTGAAAATTGAAGTCAACACTCAGATGCGACAGACTGTTTCATAGTGGACGCAAATGTCCAGTATGAAACAGCCTGTCGCCTCTGAGTGTTGACTTTAATGTTCACTTTTATATATATATATATATATATATGTGTGTGTGTGTGTGTGTGTGTGTGTGTGTGTGTGTGTGTGTGTGTGTGCGTGCCTGTTTTAAATTATAAAACAATTTTTTTCAGGTACATACTTGACAATTACTGTTGTCACATGTATGTAATATAGTGCTAAATCTAAAAATCACTGATTCATTTCTAAAGGAAGGCGATAAAGTCACTAGGACGCAAGAATATTGTGGTAGTGAAAAAAGCTTAGAAGACGTTATTTAGGAGAGGGGAAATTAATATTTAAAATTTAATTCTCATTATTTAAATATAAAATAATTATTTGAATTTTACAATTCACATTTTACAATTCACATTGATTTTTTTGATGTTATCACAACGTTTCAGTCGTTGTGCCCTCCGACCTTCATCAGGTGTACGCTGATCTGCTTAACAAGAAATTCTGAATTGAACCCTTTAGTTAATCTACGTGAGTAGACTGTTCTTGTTCCACTGCACATGTCTAGAGTTATCTCGTGTAGTTCTTATTTTCAGTACTGCTCAGTTATTGCTCTCCCTGTTTCCAAATATCCCAAGTACACACTGCCCGACCTAGGGATTGAACTCACATCTATTATCTCATCAAATTCGTGAACCGGCGCTTACTATGCATTTAAATGGTGTAACTCTTCATCACAGAAATGTAGACAGAAAGTACCTGGGCTATCATTTAATGAAAACCTATCTAACTTATGTCGGAAAAAACGAGGAAAAATGAATCATTTTAATCAATTCGTTTTATACGCAGATTATGTTCAGCGGAGAGAATCCTAGGTGATGTCTATTGCGAGGAGATAGAAAATTGCTAGCCTCTATGACATCAGACTTTCTCTCCCATGGGCCCGGCTGAGGGCGATTATTTCTCGACTAGCGTTCTGGTATAATTTCCGCATGATTGCGAAAATTGTAAACAATATTTGTACCTACGCAAATGAAATCCTTTTAGTCAATCCTAGATACGAATTCTGACCAATCGGGATTTGTTTAATTTTTTCTTCTGATTATTGGTGCTTTTTGGCCAATCAAAGTGGCGGATCTGTTTTGACCTTAATCGTTATTCATTGTACTCATTCAGAATGGCGGTTATCGTTTTTAGCCAATGAGAAACCTAGTTTCCATTTAGCCCTAGACTTATGTCTATTAAAACTAGTTAAAATATAAACTAATTCTTTGATTCCTCTTTGCGACTTCTCGGGCGGACTTGAAGTGGAAAGATTCTATTGAATCAGATACTAAGTCTGCTGCTAGGAAAGTTGGTTCACTTTGTCGTAATAAAGAATTTTTCTCTCCAGAAAATTATCTTACAAATTTATAAGTCTACCATTCTTCATTGCTTTAAATAGTGCTGCCATATCTGGTCTGGTGTTTCCGCTATAAATTTAGAGATTCTTGCTAAAATTCAAGGAAGAATCTGCAGTATTATAGGTTAGGACCTGGCATCTCGGCTTCATTCCCTTTCACACCTTCGTAACGTAACTTCCTTGTAGCATTTTATATAAATACTTTCATGGTAATTGTTCTGATGAACCTTCTTCTGATTGTTATTTTTATTCTCTTGCCGACAGACAAATTGTACATATTAGAACTAGTTAAAGAATATGAGGTATTATGGTGGCTGTAGTAAGAATGGTATTGCTTTGGTGTAAGGAATACTGTGGTTTGTTTGGGTCAGTAATTGTGGCTAGCTAATTTTAAGATAAGACAAATTAAAAAACAGCCTTCACCAATCCCCCCTTTGGCTTATGCCATATTTTTCGTATTTTCAAAATAAATATTACTTTCCTCTAAGCTACCTAAACTTCATGAATTTAAGCGCAGAACGAGATTGGCGGCGAGGTTTTACCATTTTACAGTTGAAATGATTAGATGTAACCGTAAGTTTTATGCTAAACATTTCTTCTTTCGTACTTCTTGCTTGTGTAACTCTCCTCCTGCTTCTTGGTTCTTAGTCAAGTTTGACCATCAAAAATTTAAATGCAATATCAATCGTTATCTCTTGTTTTTTTTTAATTCCTGTTCTTTTATTGTTCTACTTATATATATATATATATATATATATATATATATATATATATTAAATTTAATTTAAAGAAAAAAACAGAGCACTTTAAGGTTCCATTAGTTATAATTTGTTTCACCAGAGATTTTATTTTTCTCTGTATCTTCAGACTTCACTTTCAAAGTTGGAAAAATGGATTTAAAATTTACACTTTTGAAGGACAGTATTAAGCTTATATAAGGTGAACAGCGTGGGTGGTGAGGAATAGTGTGAGAGACATGATTGAGTTTAGAGAGAGAAGGGATTGTTTTAAAATTTACTTTTATTTTTATTACAATACTTAATATTGAGGAGGAGGGGGTAAGGAACAGACAGTGACCTATTTAATCAGTCCACTCACCGGAAATGATATGGGAAAAAGAAGAAAATTATTATTATTGTTATTATTCTTCCCAATATATTGGAGAAACAAGTAGAAATTTTAAAAAAACACATTTATGAGTACAAAAGAGACCTCACAAAAACAACTTAGCTAATGCACTAGTCATACATAGAAATAAATTCAACCACAATTTCGATTTTAAAAATGCTATACTCATAAAAAAAGAAAATAACTCACTCAGAAAGAAAATCCTCGAGAGTGCCGCCATTGAATATTACCCAATTATTAATCTACGCCCAGGTTTTTTCCTAATTTCACCTTTCGGAAGAGAATTACTACTCTCCCAAACAAACGTACACAGCAGTATCGTGAAATCCAAAGAAAATAGTTGAATCCGTCAACACAACAATAATAACAATATCTCCACACGTGACAGTAAGTGACGTAATTTTCAGTTAACAGTATGAAAATACTGTTCTCTAAATTCTTCCAGTTGCTAAGGACATTTTGTTTTTTGTTATTATTAGTTACCTTGTCTCAATAAATTCATTTCGTTTTTTGCCTTGAGAAAGTCCACAGTGGACAAAACGCGTCGGCAACTACTGCATCTATTGTCATTTATATTTATAAATATTGTTTAATAAATAAACGGAGCGTTTACTCGAAGACAAGAGGGAGAGGAGGAAGTACTGCAATGCTATGCCATCGAGTCCAGGGTGGATTTTTAGCTGCGACCGTGTATGCCGGTTTTTCATTGGACTTATCAGTCACAAACGTATCTGCAAGCGACGTGTACAGACTCCTTCTTTATCTTCGTTTTGCGAATCCAAGCCATGATATATATATATATACATATATATATATATATATATGTGTGTGTGTGTGTGTGTGCGTGTGTGTGTGTGTGTGTTTTGGCAGCAATCCTTTTTTCATGTACACTTCATTGAATATGACAGACATGAAATGTGCATATATATATATATATATATATATATATATATATATATATATATATTATTATTTATTTAAAAATATGATTCCAACAAGCTACATAAGAGTTCTCATGTTTCAAAACAAGAGCCGAAAACTTCAATATAATTATTTGAATGAAATTGAATTAAAGTACTAAGCTCCGGCTAAGTTTTCGGCTCTTGTTTTGAAACATGAGAACTCTTATGTAGCGTGTTGAAATCCTATTTTTAAATAAATAATTATATTCATGCTCTACTTCTGTATCGAGCACTATTTTTTTTAAAATAATAAAACATACTAAAAAAAACTTTTTGGTTATTTACCTAACGAGTTCTTTCCTATTTTCTATATATTTTTTCATATATATATATATATATATATATATATATATATATATATATATATATATATATGTGTATATATATATATATATATATATATATATATATATATATATATATATATATATATATATGTTATATCCAAAATACTTTTACAAGCGTTGGGAGAGTGTTTCCTTACACGAAAACAAGGTAAAATATCCATATGCTCAAATGGCCATCATTGTACCTCAACACAGCATCGTCATCCCCTTGATTTTTATAAACGTAGGGCAGATCCAGAAGCCATATTGAAATACCCCACAACGGTCTATCAGCGGCAGCCATCAGCAATTCTTGTATAGTTATACCTTTCCTATTATTTGACATTGTCCAACCAGTTTTTACGTTGGCGTCCTCTCCTACGTCCACCTTCAACGGTGTCTTGCATGATGGTCTTGCACAGGATGTCGTGCCTTGTAAAGTGTCCAAACCACGCCATTTTTCTCCGTTTGATAGTGGCTAGAAGAGGTTTCTAATGGCCCACAAAACTTTCAAACCTTTTCCACATAAACCTACTGGCATTATGTTCCCAATCGAAGATGCCACGGATTTTTCTCATGCATTTATTCTTGGATCCTTCTCTCTGTTTCTGCCAATAATGTTCACGTTTCACATCTATATAGGAGAATGGAGACTCTCAGCGATTTGTACAGCCTGTATTTGTTTGAAAGCTTATTTTGCTTCTCCATATTCTTGTTAATTTGGCCATCGCTGTCTTAGTTGCAGTTACCATATTTAGACAAGATTGCTCCCTGGGAGTTAAAATGAACACTTCATCAAGTAAATTCCCATTCATGGTAATTTTGACACAAGTGTTACTGTTACATTGGATTTTTCGGAGCTGACCTCCATTCCAAATGCTCCTGCTCTTTCAAAAATTTTGTTGGTCAAGTCCTGGAGCTCATTGTTACTACCTGTTATGAGTTAAATGTCATGTGCCAAAAGTAAGTTACAGACGGGTCTGCAATTGATAGAGATTGAAGGATCATGGTCGTTCTTGCATGATTCTCTCTAGAAATTGGTTGAACAATGTGGGTGAAAGTACGCATCCCTGTCTCACGCCGGAAGAACTGTGCTGGTGGCATCTTTATATAGGGCCTGGATGACTTGGATACTTCCGTTATCAACATTGAATTCCCTCAGGAATTCATCACACAACTCATTTCGAATGTTCGAAATGTACTCTGCTTATTTCTACATACACACATGCACCTGTCGGATCACGGTGTCGAATGGTTTCGCAGGCCCCCATGACACGTTGATGAAGCGTCTTTTCATTATTAATGTCTACTGCATAAAGCAATTGTTTTACGTGGCCCCACAGATAAAAATTCGAAGGATTGAGGTCGGGGGAAACAAGCGGTTCATGGAACCAGTCCTCCCCTACTTATCCATCTTTCATGGTAGATGCAATCCAGTGTGTCGCGAACAATTTGACTAAAATGTGCTAGAGATCCATCTTGCATGAACTACATGCGTCTTCGTATTAACAGGAGTACATCTTCTAGCAGGTCTGGAAGTGTGTTCAAAATAAAGTCCCTGTTGACAGCTTTTGATGTTTTCCCAGTCTCTACAATCTTGACTTAAATGTCTAGGATTAACCGTTATCTTTTCCTTTCGTATTCCTATAGTAAGAAGTAAGTTCCATTTAGACAGCTTCTTCCCAAGAACTGCTGCTTTGTGGAACAGACTCCCGGTAGGATGATTTCCACGTCATTATAATCTTGACCTCTTCAAGTCTAGGTTTAACCATTATCTTTTCTGTTATGGTAATTTACCCACGCAAGCATAGACTCTCCCAGCTATAAATAGGAGCAGGTACTGCCTTTTAGAGAGGGAATTTCTAGCAGTCAGCTCTGACAGTCGGACCGAACATACTTGCTGTTACACTCTCGTTTGTATATGTTGGTATTACGGTTTCTGTTAATATATTTAACTCATTTCCTCTCTTGTGTCTTTATTTCTGGCCCTAACAAGACCAGAACATTTTCCTTTCTTATTTCTATAGTAAGAAGTAAGTAGCATTCGGATAGCTTCTTCCCAAGTACTGCTGCTTTGAAGAACAGACTCCCGGCAGCATCTTTTTGCAATCACTACAATCTTGACCTCTTCAAGTCTAGGATTTACTGTATACACCCATGAACTTTGCTTCCTGCCTTTTCATACACTCGTCCGAGGCCATTCAATAACTCTCTACATTGAGTGATTCTTGTGCATTTTGCTGGTTGAACATTAATATATATATATATATATATATATATATATAGTGAGTGAGCCAGACAAACCTACCTAGGTTTCACCCACCCCCCACTCTGGTGGTTTGTGTTGTGTGGTTCTTTCTTTGGTCACATGGTATAATTTTAGCTATCGCCTATAAATTTGCGTTTCACTTTGCCTCTTTAGCCAAATTTCCCTGACGATTGTACTGAGCAAATTTCCCTGACGGTTGTACTGAGCTCTTTTGTTAGTTAGTTGTTTACTCGTATCGGGGTTTTTTCTTTGGGCTTTAAACCTGTATCTGTGCGATTTTTTTCGACAGACTTTCATGTTTCTAGCTCTTTCTTTTTTTAAAACCTTTTTTCCCTCGAGATTGATTTGATTATTGGCAAATCAAAAATTCAAGGGTTTTTCGAAACGAGTATAGTTATCTATATTTGTATATATATATATATATATATATATGATAAAATATAATTTTAAAGTATGCTATATTTAATGTTTAAAGAGCTAAAGTGATACAGCGTACGTAAATATAAAAGTGGACATTGAAGTCAACACCCAGCGTCGCTGCAGTGTGTTTCATTCTAAACACAATCGTCCTGCAACTTGCGTTGTGTTTTTGTTTGAGTATATATACAGCCAGTGATGCATTGTGGGTAACCTCTAGTATTATTCTAACTGTTATTTTGTTGGCTGGTAACGGTCATGTTTCGAATTATTCTATGGCTATTTAGCAGAAATATTCCCACTCGATAGCCCCTAAAATAATTGAAAACATAAACGTAAAAGGATACCCATATTTGAGTAGACGTTCCGTTTATTCTAAAGAGTATATTTAGTTTCGTCTGTCGGTTTGAATATTCGAGATATTTTATTAAAGAAGAAAGATGCGCCCTCCGGTAGGTTTCGAACCTGGATTTATCCTGCAAAGGCGAACGGAGATTTAAATTATGCCGAAGGGTGCCGTATATGTATTTATATATACGAGGTCTGATAAAAAAAAGTATGTCGACTGTTAACGGAGTTAAAATATGCAGAGTGAAGCCGCTTGTCACGGATAGACTTTGAACTCTGTTGCGCATGTGCACTAAGTTATAACGTTCTCGCTCACTTCCGTTATTTATACCAGCTCTAACAACTACCATATTCCCCAGATCTTGCTCTTTGCGATATTTTCCCTCTTAAAAATTGAAATTTCCCTTGCAAAGAAAAAAGGTTTTCAAGACAGCGAGTAAACCCAAGCAAATACGAACGGCAACTGCTCGGTACCCCCCTCCCACCACCACCACCACCACCACCAAAGAAACAAACAAAAAAAACGAGTTCTAGAAATGATTCCATTAATGGAAACGACGGTGGATAGTGCGTGCGACTTCAGAAGTGGATTACTTCAAAGGAGATTAAATGCCGAATTGATATGTGTTGTAGTTTTATTTCTATGACACCATTTCCGATATTTTTGATTGGACATCGTATATATATATGTCTTTTCTTCACACGTCCTGAAAAGAAATGTGTCCAATCTTCACCGCTGCGGTCGCCGATGACGCCATTTTTGATTCACCATTGACGAGGAAGAGATGTGCTATGACGTCACCTGTGTACTGGATTACCTCTGTAAGTTCTATTGGCGTTTGCGAAACTTAGCAAGAACGAAAATCTATTTGTTTTTGTACTTTTTTTTTTATTTAATGGACAAAGAAGCGAGCAGAAATGATGAATGAAGTTGGAATTAACATTTTGGAGCTTTTGAGGAACTATCCGGAAAATAGCGGAATTTAGAGCGTATACCCAAGCGAACTCTTTGTAACTCTTGGGGCAAGTGATTTTCCTTTTAACACAATGAGGAGATATACATGAAAATTCTCCAGTACCCTAATTATTTCATATTCAACGCGAAAGCCTCATGAAATATTTCAGAATAAAATAATGAACTAATCAAGCCAATCTAACGAAACAAGATACATTACTCTATCTACCAACTCTATCACAACACGTATTTATCTAAGCTTAATATGAAATTAGTTACAATTACATCTAAAACAATAGCAGACTTAATGAATGCAAAACAGAATAATAATAAGCTAAAATTTGAAGGCGGAATTTACTCTATCACCTGTAATGATTGTCACAAGGAATATATAGGTGAAACCTCGAGTAATTCAAATAAAAGATTGTATGAACACAAAACGAATCTTTTTACAAAACAATACGCCCACTGCCTCAGTTACTCCCCGAAATGAGTCTGACCATAATTTCGATTAAAAAAACTAATTTAATTAAAACAGAAAGCAGGAATGTATAGAAAGGGCACCACTAGAACATCTAAAAGAACATACACGTTAAATTTACGTTTGGGCTCTTACAATATTTTAACTTTACTTGGTAGATTTTCTGTTGTGGGATACTAAACAAAAGGGCTAAAAACAAAAACAAAACTTAATCACATGGAAAATCTCCAGAGTCTCATATCAGCAATAGTTTATGTTAATGTTTTATAATAATAATAATAATAATAATAATGATAACCGACACTTACGTTTTTATATCTCCCCCTCTTACGCATATCTAATTCCATAAACAAAAATATTGCTCTACTCTGATGAAAGTCCTTCAAAAGCTCGAAACGCCGAACATAATTTTTTCCACTCTTTGTCTTTTTTTTTTTTTTCCATTTTTGCTTTTCATTTCCCCTCTGGACTTTTCTGAATATTCTAAATAACTGATTGTGTTATTAATAGCTTTTACAATTACATTTGTTTTTCAGGACGATGGGATTATGGCTCTCCACAATTTCCTGTCCCTTATAGCTCTTAATAAATGTTGTCTTTTTTTTTAACTCTCCGAAGCCTTGTTCCACCATCCATTTACTCAACTCATTCTTCTTCTATGTGTCGTTTCCTTTCGGGGCATAGGCGATTATGGCTCTCCACAATTTCCTGTCCTTCGTAGATCTTAATTAATTTTGTCTTTTTCTTATCTTTCCTAAACCTTGCTGTCACCCATTTACGCAAACTCATTTTCTTCTTCTATGTGCCGTATCCCTTTAGGACGTAGGCGATCATAGCTCTCCACAACTTCCTGTCCTTTGTCGCTCTTAATGTTGTCTATTGTTATCTCTCCCATTTATTGCTTTTTTTGTCATGTGTTCTGACATCTATTTTCTAAAGCAGGCTAAGTAGGTTATGCATTGTTTTTCTCTGTCCTTCTTGCCTTCAGATTTTCCTGTGAATATCAAATTTACCAAGCCCTCTTTCCTCATTATTTGCCCTAGAATTTTCAACTTTCCTTTTTGTATTCATTTTCTTTAAAAATTTATCGCTTCGTGGTGTTCTCGGCCTTCTTCAGTAAAACCACATTTCTGTTGCTTCATGTCTTCTTCATCTGCGAGAAGATTTGTCAGCATTCATTGCTATAGTGATAGTCCTTTTACATAAATGGCCCCTCGTGGACTGTTTTCTAATTTCTGGAGTTTATCCAACACCCTTAGAGATTATTAAGACCTTATACCGTTTATTAATATTTCAGCAAACGTGGAACTACGCGCCCGCAAGTAAAAAAACATGGAGTGTCAAAAGGATGGTTTTTCCCTTCACACCGCTATTATTTTAACTACTTTTACTCCTCGACAACGTTTATTGTTTTTAAAATCGATGATTAGAATTTGAATAAAATCTAAACATACGATGAAAGTGGTTTATAATTCTTTTGTTCTTAAGAATTGACAATAAAAATATTAAACACTATTTAAATGTTAAATAATGATTTCCTTAAAATTGGTTCACATGTTTTAATAATTTAGTAAATGTTTATAAATTTGTGAATAAAAATTATTTTCGTATTTATTTCTTCATAAATTGGTAAACGATAAATATTGTATTGCATTAGTTTTAATTGGATTAGCTTTTAGAATATTGTAAATATAAAATTATTCTTGTAAATAAATAATCTAATAAATAAATAGTGTTTAATATTTTTGTTGTAAATTCCCAAGAACAAAAATAAAATGTATAAATTCACTTTCATTGTATGCTTAGGCTTTATTCCAATTCTAATCATCACTTTTTAAAACAATAATCATTGCAGAGGAGTAAAGGTAATTAAAATAATTGCGTTGTCGCCCTTTTGATATTAAGTCTCGTTGTAGATCTTTGCTATATATGTCTCAGCTTTAGATAACACACAAAGGGTTGATATACCGTAAAAAACAAATCACTTAATCAACTGTAGGTAAGAGAAAGAAAATTTGTTTACTTACAAGGAAAAAGCAAAACTGGATAAGGTTATGGAAAATGTGAAAACAAAAATCACAGATGCTTACAGTCTACCTTCGACTTCATTAAATAAAAACAACAAACATCTCTAATGTAGTAAAAATAAAATTATTCTTGTAAATAATCAATCTAATAAATAAATACTATTTAATATTTTTGTTATAAATTCTCAAGAACATTTTTTTGTTCTTGAGAATTTATAACAAAAATATGCATAAATTCACTTTCATCAAATGCTTAGGTTTTGTTAACAATTCTAATCATCGCTTTTTAAAACAATAAACATTGCCGAGGGGTGAAGGTAGTTACAATAAAAGCGGTGTCATGGGAAAAACCGTCCTTTTAACGCTCGGCTTTCTTGCAGGCACGAATATTCTTGGTTGACGAAAATTCTTTTTTATCAAATTATCACTGGTACAGTTAGTTAAAATAAGATTTGTTTGCTATGGTCTTATTTTTCATGTCTGTTCATACTGTTACTAATGTTAGTGTAATTAAATGACTAATATTAGTAACCATAACATTAGTTACGCGAACTTAGAACGAAAAGCCTAAATAAACGTATCGCTTTGCCTACATGAATATTCTTTTGCGACATCCAGAACTAATTCCCGCGTGCTTGTCACACTTTGATGACGTCATTGTCTGCGATTGTAAAAAAAATCTGGGGAAGTCATATTTAGTTAATTTTCTGTGACTTCATCATCTTTATGTAGGCGATCATGGATCTCCAGAACTTCCTGTCTGTTTTTACTCTAAATAACGTTTTACACTTACCATTCTATTTTATCCCTAGTATTCTCATCGCTCATTATTAGGTGTCGCTTCAGGTGTCTTCTTCATTTCCGATAAATGTCCAAAATTCACTGACTTTAGAATAATGGTTCTTAACCATTTTTTGGCCAACGCACCCTTTCCTCATAAATTAGAATGTCATTTCTTCCTTTCCAAGACTGTCCGACTCAAAAGGTGTATTCCAAAGAATATACCGATATTATTGAATATCTTTGTTCTTTTCCATATTAGTGTAAGGGTCGTTCAAAAAGTTCTAAGCCTTACCCAGAAGGAGTTGTAGAAACAAGACAGGTTTTCAATATTTTTCAATATATTCCTGCTTGTTATCGACGTACTTGATGCAACAATTCTTAAGCATTGAAATTCCATCACAGAAGAAGTTGGTGTCCTGGTTCTCCAAAACCTCCTCCATAGCCCATAGGATTTCATCATTGCTTTCAAAATGACGACCACACAGATGGAATTTGAGTTTAGGAAACAGGATGAAGTTTGATAAAAGCTTAGTCTGGTGAGTAAATTGGATGGGGTAGATAATTTTCAGATTTGCTGCACACTTATCACCTTTGTATGGATCTCACCTGCACGTAAATTAAGACAGAAATATTAATCTCTATCTATAAAAGGCAGGATGTGTGTGTTTGTGTAACGAAAGCCACCCTGCAATTTTCGACGGATTTGCACCAAAATTTACATGCACATGCTCCAAGTTAGCGGGAAGGCCAAGACCGACTTTGCATTTCCCAACTACCATCGATAGTGGAAATCGATTTTTTTATGCTTCTACGGCACTTTTCATGTAGTTTGCGGCCATTTTCTACTGGCCAGAGTGAGAGCCTATAGCTGGCTGCCACGAATAGGCAGGAAGATTCTATTGGCCAGCGTGAGATCCAACAGCTGACTGACACGAATGTTAACTAGCATGCTAGCATGCAAAAAAAAATCGATAGCTGCATTCGTCACAAGTGGGAAAAATTTAAATCTGCATGGCACTTTACTCCAATTGACTTATTCGCTTGCTTAAACTCAACCGTGATTCTGATTCCGCAGAACTGGGTTGGGTGTGAAAAAGTATTTGTTGTTGACATTCCTTTTTCATTCGGTTTTTCCAGTTACGAGTCCTTTTTTAAAGCTGATCGTTTTGTGTTCATTTTGTTTAGTTCTTTTTTCGTAACAGATTTAATGTTTATTATAGAGCTTAGAAAAAATTTGCAGTGTGAGATAGGCAAGAAGTAAGGCATGTAGAAACATCAGCACGGCAAAGGGCACTCCTTTAAAGGCAAGAAAGGGCAAACATATTTTAAGTCAAGTGATAGTGATTGCTGTATGAGTCATACGATTTTTGAATCAAGCACGGGCAACACCGGGCTATGCTGCTAGTTAATTTTATAAAAAGTAGTAGTGTGTTCCCACATCAAAAATGTTAACTATGGCTTTTCTTGCTGGGTGAGGTTTAGAAGTTTATCTATGACACTTGTACATATCCATTTACATGGATTATTTTTTATAGAGGAGATTTAGAAATTTAATAGCTATAGAAAATGTTGGTGGATTTTTAAACTTGAAAACATGTCCAGTAATTTGTTTTAATTCATAACTAATTATCAAATAAATAAACTGAAGCAGACTTCACTAAACAACATTAAGAGAAACCAGAGTATTTGAATTCAATAAAGAAAAATTTCAATAAAAGCTCAGGGTACTTAAATCGATTTTATCCTGATGAAGATTACAGTAAATGAGAAACTTGTGAAAAAATAAAAGACCCCCCCCTTAAAACTCTAAATCTCCCCTGGGAGACCCCCCCAATAATGAGAACCCCTCAATTAGAGATTAGCTATTACACAGCAGTTCAGCATAATTTTCTTTATTTTTAATGATATTTTTTCCTATTTGACATAGAACCTGATCTCTACTCTGATCAAACTCTAACAGCTCAATGCGTTTCATTACCACTATGCAGACACTGATTTTTTGCCTCTCTTAATGTACGGTTGTACAGGGAGAGAGATAGAGAGAGATAGAGAGAGAGGGGAGAGAGAGAGAGAGAGAGAGAGAGAGATTCCATGAATTAAACGCCCTATTGGGATCTAAAGTGGAACTCATAGACAATCCATCGCTAAAGAAGTTGGAAAAACGGTCCGTTCCTTGTATTGTCCAAGAAAGTATCTTACTCCTATTTCCATTCCCTATCTTTAGAAGAGCTATATTAGATCCAAAATGGAATATTTTGCTGTCATAACAAGACTGGAGCTGCTCAATCCTCATTTTCCAGACTTGACAGTGTTTAAAATTCCATGTTTCCCTGTGGACTATGAATTATCGATATTTTATAACCAATGAGAATCCCTTTCTTCCTAATTTTCAATGCATTTTTATAGTAAAATCATTAGTAATGCATTTGCATTATACATATAATTGCCCTATTCTATCAGTAATGCTTGAATTCATTCCTGACCAATGACAATCCCTTTCTTCCTGATTTTCAATGCATTTTTATAGTAAAATCATTAGTAATGCATTTACATTATACATATAATAGCCCTATTCTATCAGTAATGCTTGAATTCATTCCTGACCAATGACAATCCCTTTCTTCCTGATTTTCAATGCATTTTTATAATAAAATCATTAGCAATGCTTTTACATTACACATACAATAGTCCTATTCTATCAGTAATGCTTGCATTCATTCCTGACCACTGACAATCTCTTTCTTCCTGATTTTCAATGCATTTTTATAATAAAATCATTAGCAATGCATTTCCATTATACATATAATAGCCCTATTCTATCAGTAATGCTTGCATTCATTCCTGACCACTGACAATCCCTTTCTTCCTGATTTTCAATGCATTTTTATAATAAAATCATTAGCAATGCATTTTCATTATACATATAATTGCCCTATTCTATCAGTAATACTTGCATTCATTCCTGACCAATGACAATCCCTTTCTTCCTGATTTTCAATGCATTTTTATAGTAAAATCATTAGCAATGCATTTCCATTATACATATAATAGCCCTATTCTATCAGTAATGCTTGCATTCATTCCTGACCACTAACAATCCCTTTCTTCCTGATTTTCAATGCATTTTTATAGTAAAATCATTAACATTTAAAACAAATATTAGCAGCTATACATTTTCTCAATAAAATATTACCAGCAATAAAAAAAATTTGTCGGCATTAAATAACTCATTGAGGTTGATATACCGTAAAACAAAACAAACCAAACCAAACACAGATACTTATCTATAGACTCGGGTATTAAAAACCTCTCTACGGACTCAAGTATAAACAAATAACAGAATTCGATATTAAATGAATCCACTTCCTGACAAGGGACAATAACCTTCTTTCTGATTTTCAAGTAATAATTTTAATAAAATATATCATTACATTTTTTATCGTACACCCGTTAACATAATTTTTATTATCATTTCACCTAAGCAAGGCAATAAAGCCACTAAGACGCAAGGGTTTAGTGCGTGTTAGACAGTATGGAAAAAAAACAACACTAATATGGAGAGAGAACAATAAAAAAACAATATTTAAGAAGACAGAATTTAACGATTGACACTGCATTTAAATTTTTGAATGAGGACTGGGAAGTAAGAAGCCGAAAGAGAGTTTCACAAGCAAGAAGTGCGATAGAAGAAACTACCGGCATAGAACTTACGGCAGCATCTAGCCATTTCATCTGTAAATGGATGAGACCTTGCCGCCAATCTAGTACTGAGTTTAAATCCATAAAGTCTAGATACCAAAAGATATCACCAGAACAATTACTTTGAAAGTATTTGTAGAATAGGCTTCGGAGTAAACAACGTTACGGCGGTGGGAAAAAAGACTGGAGCCGAGATGTTAGGGCAGGACCAATAATATTGCAGATTCTTCTTTGGATTTTATCAAGGATTTTTAAATATATACAGGGACACTAGATCAAACTTATAAATCCTCCATTATTATACAGTTAGCGCATTTACGTCGCTGTGGTCACCCCTGGTCACAATTGTGGTTCATGGCGACATTTAAGGCAAAATAGTGCAATAGCTTGCCGATTCCTTTTTGAGGTTACTCCATGCCTCCTTTCAGAGCTGGATTTGTTTTTAAAATTACATTTTTTCCAGCGTTTACCTAAAGAGGCATGACCTAAAATGCAGCAGAATTTTCTTCTCCTAGGCTATGTATTTTACCCATAGCTGGGGGAGAAGAGATGGATACATATCTTTCCTAGCAATGAAATTCAATGAACTCAACTGGAATTCGAACTCTGCTCTCCGATTCCTCAAGACTATAGAACCCAGTCTACCCTGCTATTTTACTAATAGGTGGGGAAGAGTAGTGATGGATTAACACCTTTCCCAAGGGTATTAGCACAAAAGTTACCTAGCCTTTGCTTAAAAGCTGGTGGTCAGGGTTTTCTAGAGGCTATAGAACCCTGACTTGTCTTGCTATTTTGCCCATAGCTGAGGGAGAGTAGAGATGAATTCAGACCTTTCCCTTTTTCCCAAGAGCACGTAAGTGAATGAAATGAACACAACTGGAATTCGAACTCGCTTATCCGATTCCTCAATGTGAGTCGCTAACCATTGCTACACCGTGACTCCATGACTTATGTAAGTTACCGTCTTTCATTTTGTATGTATGCCAGAAATGTCAACAAACCATTTCTTTACGGATTCTTTTTAGTCTATTTTTGATTAAAAATATTTTGATGCATTTCTATAAAAAAACATTTTCATTTCATTTTTATTATCAAACATTAAGAATAGAATTGCAATAGAATATATTCTAGTCTTTTTCTGTCATAAACTTTGATTTCTCTGAATATCACACAAGTTCCATTCAAACTGCAACGGATCAATGTTTCTTTCATTTAGGTTTATTGAAATCAATATTTCCCCATTGTAAGTGAAGCTGAGAGAGTTTTACGCTAATTTTTCAACAGCTTTCATATTTGTCTCTCCTTCATTGTCTCGTCTTCCAGCCGTAACGCCTAACGGGGGTGGTGCATGACGTCATCAATGACGTGCCTTGTGACGTGTAGCATGATGTGCGCATGACGTGTAACATGACGTAGCAGAGGCTATATTTGGCTCCAGTTAATGATTACTTTTCGTTTTTGTTTTTACCGTAGCAAGTCATATGTGCTATCATTTTCACGCTGGATTTTGAATCAGGGTATTTCTTTAAAAAAAAAAAAAAAACAAAAAAACAAAAAACAAAAACAAACTTATCGACACGAATTTTAACTTATTAATATATCCTAACAGTTGAACCTTTCATTATTCAGACTATTCTGACTTTTGATCAATAAGTTCAGTTTAAATCGATCATTTGCTGGACATCTAAATAAATAAAGCGTAGTGTATCAGTGTCCGTCCGTCCGTTTTTAGTCTTCGGGATGTACGCATGCGCGATGAATAAACACAGTGCTCTATGTGTAATACAGATTGTCGCTCATTGACCCATTAGCATTCATTCAAACGCTAATCACGAGAACAATAGAAGTATAAATATTCATCAATTATTTATAGCATGATTATTTTTTATTAGCCTAAAGTCCGCCCGAAGGCTTCTTCTTCAAATTAATCTAAATACATAAAGCGCAGTGTACGTGTGTCCGTCTATCCGTCCGTTTTTCGATCTTGGAAAATCATAAACAACATGAAGTAACAGTTCTCTAGTTAGACGGGATTAAAAATTAGATAAATAACTCATTTAAACTAAAATTTAAATTTATAAATGTAAAAGACAATAGGAAAATTAATAGTAATATTAGCCGACGTGTTTCACCCAATGTAGACATTTTCAAGGCAAAAACGAAATGAATTTATTAAACAAAGTAACTAATAATAACAAAACAAAATGTCCTTAACTGAAAATTACGTCAAGTGCTGTCACGTGTGGAGATATTTTAAAATTTAAATATCGGACAGAGTGAAAGGTTAAAAAAAAACAATTCTTTATTAAATGTTTAACTTTAATCTCACTTTTCGTGGCACTTGCAATTGATATGGTTTAATTAAACCGTAATTCAAACTTAAGCAGGGCACGGTACGTTGCTCATATGTTTTTTTTTTTTTTTTCTAGCACTCGTACTGT
>CAHIKZ030000839.1:545000-565000 GCA_903632075.3 Acanthosepion pharaonis | reverse complement strand
ATGTTACGCTCCTCAGGGTCCAGATAAGGATAATTGCATTATTGACAGAAAATATATTTTTCTAAAAGTTTATTAAATACGCGGAGGCGCTTTTACATGTCGACACTTTTAGCTGTTTTTGAACAGTAACATGAATTCTATCTATCTATCTATCTATCTATCTATCTATCTATCTATCTATCTCAGAACCCCTTGTCATCATATTCAACGAAACATATTTGAAGAAAGATTGCTACATTATATATATATATATATATATATATATATATATATATATATATATATGGATAGAAATATCAACGTAAGATTGCCGCGCCTAAAAGGTTTAGAAAACAAAATCTATCTATCTATCTATCTATCTATCTATCTATCTATCTTAGACGCCGTGGAAATGTTGATAGCGCTGAGAGAGGCATGTGAGGTTTCGTCTTTGTGAAAGCGATTGTAGGAGATACGTTTTAACTCTATCATGACCGGCATGAGAGAGCTGGGCAACTGCAGCCCAGATATGGCTGTAAGAAATCAACAACAATTAACAAGAAAACCTTGAAAATAGTATCGGAAGCCATTCCCACTAAACGGAAAATTTTACGAATACCAGAAAAATTAAATAAAGATTTCATCAAATTGTCTTTTGTCTGTCATATTCAAAAAACATACCTGAAAGAAAGATTATATATATATATATATATATATATATATATATATATATATATATATATATATATATATATATATATATATATCGAATCATTCATACAAAAAGTAGATTATTTACATTATTCGGACTATTGTCCTCATCTTTGTCGCCATATTTATCACAACATTTCGGCCGTTGTACGCTCCTGCCTTCTTCAGGTGGTTGGAATGTCGAACCGAACCCTTTATTTCGCTCGCTGGGGTAGACTGTTCTAGTTCTACGTGCTATGTTTGATGGATGTCAGTTATCAATTATCTCCTGCTAATTTCCCTCTGAAAGTTTTCCACTGCCTTAATCAGGTATTGAAGTCACACCCTTGGGGTCCTGTCACTGGATCTAACCAACGCCTTTATCCACTGTCCTTGAGGACATCTGGGTATGAATTTCTGAGTATTATAAACCTAATGTCTTCAGCAACCATTTCATCGCAGAGATATAGACTGACCCCAAAAAGTAGATTAGTAAATTTAATGATATACAACGGCGAAATCCCTTCGCTAACAAAATTTTAATTGTGCATTAACCCACAAATCACTCGATGAATATTATGATCCTTGTTTTTAAAAATTATAAGCTATAATATATTTATATTACCAAAAACAAAATAATTTCCATGCCTGAAGATGATTGAATGTACAGTCGAAAGTACTTGCGTAAGACCTTCTAGAGCTTATAATTTTTTAAAAACAAGGATCATAATATTCATCAATTTCTTCCTTATATACATATACATTATTTTATCTTTGGACCCAAATCGACAGGTTTTACCAGCTATTAGACCAGCTTCCGGGATCTACGATTTGTTAATTGCTCTCGAGGATAAAAAAATCACAACGTGACTGGAAAGTGGAATCAAATCAACATTATGAACCAGAGACTTTGATTGAACCTGTAATACTGGAGCAGGACAGGACCAACAGCCGGTCTTGCAGAGTACATCGATCCAGTGAGGTCACGATAGGTCTTACAATTTTCCCCCATTATCCGCCCTAGAAATTTCAACTGTCTCTTTCTTTCTTTTTGTTAATTATGTTTCCTTTTTGTCTCCATTTTCTCTCAAACTTAATAGTTGCTTACGTCTTCAGTTCATGGAATTTCTCAGTATCCTTCTGTAGAACCACATTTCTATTTCTTTGCGAAGAGATTGTCGAGTATACTTCGCTATAGAAAGACTGATACTACATAACATTTCATTACTCTTTTTTTGTTGTTTCTAATGAACTTTTCCTGTCTATTAATACTTTACTTAGCGTTTGGAAGGCATCTTTCGCTATGCGCATTCGGATTTCAGTGTGAAATTTTCTGTCCTTTGTTAAAATGCTTCGTAGATATTTAAAATTTTGTACTTGATTTTGATATTTCCAATTTTTAATTTACATGTTGGCTGTTCCTTTTGTTGACAAATTCACATCTACATGGTGCGATGGGCAAATTGTCGCCATTTTATATTTTTAATTTCGTGCATGTGCATTGTTAGTTTTTGATGTTGTCGACTGCACAGTCGACATTTCGCTCACTGGACAGTCTACCCCAGTGAGCGAAAAAAAGAGGCCCAGTTCAACATTCCAACCACCTGAAGAAGGCCGGAGCGTACAACGGCCGAAACGTTGTGATAAATATGGCGACAAAGATGAGGACAATAGTCCAAAAAATGTAAATAATGGCGATACCATTGAATAAATTTACTCTCGAGTATTTCAATTTTCTTTTTCTGTAATTTTGGTAAATATATCTGTTAAGATGAGATGCCAGTGTCATTTTCATGTTTGCGTAATTTGAACGACAATATATCTATCGCACCCTGCCTAAGTCTACCTTACGTTCATGCTTAGAATATTGCAGGCACGCGTGGACCAGTGCCCCTGCTATTTACCTTGAGCTCCTTGATATTTTCTTTTTTGTGTAATTTGGATGACAATTTATCCATCGCACCCTGTATTTCACACATGCAATATTACATTTTCATGTGCACAGTAAATGCGTACAGGTTTAAAATAAAACAACGTGTCATCTGAATATCGGTGCTGAATAGGGTTGCAGCCATGGAAGTAAGTTTGTGTTATGCATTGTTCAATCCTTGATTCATTTTGTTTGAAATTGCCGGCAATTTGAGTTCAGAATTTGAAATACCTCGAAAGAAATGAAATAGCTTCGCTTTCGTCTTCAAATATTATCCGCAATATTCAATTAGTGCATTAATTCTCTACGTGGGTGGTAACAGCCCCCAAGGACGATAAGAGCTCTCAGGAGGGCACTTAAATGTTCAGGAAGGTTAATTTATTTTATATTTTTAACAGAGCAGTAAGATGCTTTGACCCTTTGAACTTTGACTGGAACAAGTCCCAACATTTTAGATGCATATCTATTTATCTTTTTACCTATATATTTATACTAATAATAAACCCACTACATTGGTTATATTACAACCACCCTCTCCCGTAGACTTACCTGTCATTTTTCTGATCTTAGTTCCATTAAGCAACATTTCTTAGAAAAACATAGCCATGTACATAATATTAGACAGATATACAACAATACTCACACATACACACAGTAAAAAGAACCTTAAGATATTTGAGGCCATCTAGATTAAAATAAAGCAACCCATACTCAACAAAATTAAATTTCAAGCCAGTCACACTATACTACAATGCATTTAAACATATGGTCCTGTTTATATTTCTTTCTCTCACGTGGTCATGTACGACGTCTTAAAACCACATTACGAATTTACGACCTGCGTCTGCTATTCAGCGACCGTTATCATCGCATAGCAAACTTCAATATAAACGTAACAGGATGTCATCTTTGATGGTGAACATCTCTTTTGTAATGTCCATATAATCACTCTGGTGATGGTTCATGTGAACTGAAAGCTTAGATCTAGGAACAGCATAATAAAAAATATCAAATTTTGGACAGTTTTTCTATTTATTTTCTCCTTTAACTAAAGCCACTATACGAAGTTTAGAATGGCTCATGATCAAACATAACAGACATTCGTTGTCTGTTATATTTAACAAAATATGTTTGAATAATCTTTATATTTTTAGATGTATTTTAAACATTTAGATCCAATTGCAATGTATTTATTGTAGCAAAGTCCAAGTCCAGCTGATTCTATGGCCTTACCCGGTAACCGCCGCTTGGATTTTATCGTGTCAGGTTTCTTCCCTGATTAACCTGCTGTATTGAAAACAAAAACATAATCACGTGGCATCTCACCTGCGTTCTTTTGGCTTAACCCTGCTCCATTTACCCGTGCAATTTTAAATGGGAGTTTTCCAGCTGGCGCCAATAGGCACTGTCGAAGTGTTCGTCGACGCCATATACACATTCAAAGAACATTATTTGAATGAAGACAAAAGGCAGTCGCTATACATAGTGTAAAAATGGGATTGACAGCTGCCTCTCCTCGCCCACCCATGTCTTCAATAATTTAAATCCCCAGAAAATCTATTTTCTATGTCAAGGCTCTAGACTTCCTGTTATCTGTTTTTTAACAATATTGTCTGGACAAATTTAAACCATTTTGTAAAATTATACGATTTGTAATTTCGATCTGATGAGACAAGTATTAAAAACTTACTTGCCGAAATAAATTATAATTTATAACCGCATTTCGATGATGCGTTAAGTTTTTCCTTGAAGTCAATCATATTGCTCTGTATACTATATATTGAGCTCACTTTATGGATATATCTTTTTAATATTTATATTAAAAAGACATACTTGGATTATCCTTTCGACTTACGGATTTGATATTATATTTTTATATAATAAACAATCAAGAAAAATCTTTTTACTTCATGTAACGAATACACTATTTCGGCAGCAATCGTCTGTCTTTGGGTTGAGAAAACAGACGATGATTATTGAAAGTAAAGGTCTACACATCAAGCACTAATGAATTATGAACGTTATTTTCATTTGGATATAATGTATCCATTATAATAGGATGATTTTGTTAATCGTTTTAATGTTTTTGCTCATCTATTTTTTTTTCGAATGTTATATAACTATTCTCGTAACTTTATCAAAATAAGTTTATTGAGTTTTATATTTTGGAATTATATAATTTACCTTTATATCCTTATTTTTCCTTGATAAAATGTTCTAAGAAGCTTTAAAATAAAAAATATTTCACATTTAGACTTTTTTTCTTAACATCGTTCTGATCTTTATATATATATATATATATATATATATATATATATATATATATATATATATATATATATATATATATATATATATATATATATATATATATAGTATATATATATATATATATATATATATATATATATATATATATATAGTGTATATATATATGTATTTAGTATATATATATATATATATATATATATATATATATATATATATATATATATATATACTCGACTCTCCCGTCGAATTCGACGTATGAGGGCCAAGCAACTCAGTTCCTAGTAAATCGACAGCCCGCCAACAGCACATGAGATTTGATTATAGTGGTGAAGGTTACGTGCAGGACCATCCACACTTTTTGAAGGGCCGAAGACAGTGACCTAGTGCACTACGTGCCACAAGGTCCCCAAACGACCCTCCTCAGGTTTTGAATTCAGAGCTGTTCTTCTCCTAGACCAGTTGCCATCCACAGTAAATTTACGTCTAGAATTCTTATAACATTTCATCATTTGAAATTTGTTCTTCTGCTAGACCAGCTGCCATCTATGGAACCCAGTCTGTCCTGCTATTTACCCATAGCTGGAGGGAGAAGAAGAGGGCATTACACGTAAGGGAATGCAACGGATTCGATTGAAATTCGAACTCGGCTCTCCGATTTCTCACTCCGAGTCGCTATCCATTACTACACCGTGCTTATATATGTAGAAGAAGGGGATAGATTTTTATTAAATCAACAGAATTTTATTAAACGTTATTTTTAGTGGATAATCGTGTTTGAGTAGACGCCTCGTTTATTTATTGAACAGTATATTTATTTATTTTCGAGAAATCTTATAACAGAAAATTATGCGTTTTCCTACAGGATTCGAACCTGCGTACCGTCATTAGATCTGTGTATGTGTCTGTTTGTGTGTGTGTGTGCTTGTGTGTGTACGCGCGTTTTATAATGTGAATGTCAAAATCAATTTCCTCACAGGTGACGTGAGTCAACATAGATGAGGTTCTACAGAAGGATGTTGGGAATACCGTAAAACTGGATCAAGAGGTCACAACAGGAAGAGGGATCATCATTTCAACTTAGAGCTAAAGTGATCAATTAGAAAAGATCCAACTCAATCGGTGAGACTTTTGGCACGTGAGAGAGGAGTCCAAAGAGCAGAGAAAAATAACTTGAAAATGAAATCAGACGTGAAACGTTTGAGGCAACTTGCAGGATAGAAAGTTAGAAGATTAGAGAGGACGAAAATCATCTTGAATGAGTTGGAACATGATCTTGATATATATATATATATATATATATATATATGAACACTGAAGTCAACACTTAGAGGCGACAGGCTGTTTCATGCTAGACGCAACCTCGTGGCCTGACAATTGCATCTAGCATGAAACATCTTGTCGCCTCTAAGTGTTGACTTCAGTGTTAACTTTTATATTTACACACGCTCTATCTTGATATTGAGCACTTTATCCCATAAATATAGTACACCTTAAGAGTATATTTCTTCATATATATATATATATATATATATATATATATATATATATATATATATATGAACTTAATTCCAATCCTTCATGATCTACCTATTCTTAGCTGTGATGAACATGTTATTTTCGTTTATGATCGCTTTCATCACGATTCTTCTGGGGAGTAATTATACATGTTTATTGTTCAAAGTAGAGTCCAATAGTGTTATAAAAACCTCGGAGAATTCCAGTAAGATATCTTTAATCATTTCTAAGATACAACGGTTCAAAACTCATTCTAACAAATGGACAATTTTGTTAGAATGATTTGGACAATTCTGCCGTTGCACCCTATATATATATTTGTGTCGTCTGTTTTTATATATATATATATATATATATATATATATATATATATATATATATATATATATATATATATCGTTCCCTCTGTTTATTGACAAAGATATAAATCCTGCTTAAACACAGTGGTTTGACAAATAACAAAAACAACTATAACTATGGCGCCAATGATCGAAAGAACATGAAGTTTATATGGCCCAATTGTAACATTGTGTTTTGCAGTCGAAGAGAATAATTGAATTTGGCGAATTACAGAAAAAGAAAAACAGAATATCCTCACTTCAAAAAATGGATATTTTACTAGTATATATAAACATATGTTGAAAAGATACATAAATATTTATATATTAGAACAATTTTAGGAAAATCTATGACAAAGTGGAAAAATATTTTGTGTGACGCGTTTCGTCTTTAAGGACTTTATCAGATTAAAGTAGGGTTTGCGGTGATGCGATTACACATGTGCATGAAGGAGGGAGGACATTGAAATTTAAAACATTTAACCTTTTCTTTTAAAAAAAATATGTTTGGTCGGTTTCATTTAGTTTCTTTTTGTTTATGTTTTTATCTGCCAAGTATAATGAAATGTCATTAAGAATTCTAGACATAAATTTACTGTGGATGATCTAGCGATTAAAGCACTTTCTATACATTTTTGTCTTCGTAAATTCCTTTCTCTTTTAATTAAATAGCATTTTTAAATCAAAATTATGATCAGACTCATGAACTTAATTCCAATCCTTCATGATCTACCTATTCTTAGCTGTAATGAACATGTTATTTTCTTTTATGATCGCTTTCATCACGATTCTTCTGTTAAGCTTGGGGAGCAACTAATGCACTGAGTGTGTTATTTTGTAAAAGATCAATTTTGTGTTCTATAATCTTTTATTTAAATTCCTTGAGGTTTCTCCTATGTATTCTTTGTGGCAATCATTACAGTGTATTAGAGTAAATTAGCTGATTATTTTTTTTTATATTAAGTCTTTTATTGTTTTAGAAGTAGTTGTAACAAATTTTATGATAAGCTTAGATAAATTGTTTCGATTCCTTGGGCTTAACAAAATGTCCCACTCGTCTATTTTGAAATAATTTACCAGAATTTTCTTTTGCGTTGATTAAAAATCGAGCCACGTAGGATTCGAACACAGTTCCCACAGTTCGAACGATAAGCAAGCAACCGCATTTGGAGACGCGTAAACATATAGGTATACTTTTTATGAATAGGGTGATATATATGTATACTTATACTTCGATCCTTGCACACACACACACACACACAAACGCGCGTGCGCACACACACATAAATATATACTTTACAAGGAGGAACGTTCTTTCTTTGTATTTTATATTTTCTTCTTACTTTCAATATTTTTCTTTCGTTCATTTTCATTCATTTTCTTTCCTTTTCCCCATTTAATAACATTTCTTTCTTTTATTATTTTCGTCCTTTCTTGCTTTCATTTATCTTCCTTTCTTTTACCCGTCTAATAAAATTTCTTTATTTCTTTCTTTATTTATTTCTAATAGCATCTCATTTTTTCTTTCTTTGTAATAGAATTCTTTCTTTCTTTCTTTCTTTCTTTCTTTCTTTCTTTCTTTCTTTCTTTCTTTCTTTCTTTCTTTCTAATAGAATTCATTCTTTGTGTCTTTCTTTCTTTCATTTAGTTTATCTCATTTTTTTCTAATAGCGTTCTTTGTTTATTTGTTTGTTTGTTTGTTTGTTTGTTTGTTTGTTTGTTTCTTTCTTTCTTTCTTTCTTTCTTTCTTTCCTATAGCTATTCCTTGGCCTATTCTGTCTTTCATTTATTTTATTTTATGTTTTTAATAGCATTTTTCTTTCTTTCTAATATTATTTATTTAGTCAATTCTCTCTTTCATTTATTTTATTTCATTTTTCTTTTAATAGCATTGTTTGTTTGTTTGTTTGTTTGTTTCTCCTCTTTCTTTCTTTCTTATAGCTTTTCCTTGGCCTATTCTGTCTTTTATTTATTTTATTTTTTTAATAGCATTTTTCTTTCTTTCTTTCTTTCTTTCTTTCTTTCTTTTCTCATACTATATTTCATCGCTCTTCCTTTTTTTCATAATTTATAATCGTTCGACAGACAGCTCTTCATTAACGGAGGTGATAAACACTATTTATCTCATGTTGTCCACACCTATCAAAATGGCAGTAAAAAATGTGAAAGTCGATCGTTATTTACTAAAACACGCACGTTCAAAATTTTGACAACTTTATTAAGAAAACACTTGCGAAGTAACTCAGTTCAGATATTTATTAAACATTTTCAAATCCTAAAAATAACAATAATAGCAATAATAAATTATTAATAAACACTTTAACGTAAAAAGAACTGTCGCAAAATGGAAAGAATTGTCGAAAAAGCTATGACGTTGCTGTCACGAAAATATACACAGAAATTGCAAATGAAGTAATGACAATAAAATAAATAAAACATACAAATGGTTGAAACAAGATTTGTATTCAAGTGATGGTTTTTATCGTGTCGCTCATAAAATTATTCGAGTTTCCCACATCCTGGAATCGGATGAAAGCAGATAATGTTTAGTTTCAATCTTCGTGGGACGGTTCCGCCATTTTATAAACACACAAACGGAATGAATGAATTCCGCGTCAACGATGCCAAGAAAATAACGATTCCTTTTCACAAGTTTTACTTCCGTCATTTTTTTTCTTTTCCTTATCCTTCACATTTTTTCATTCTTTCGTATTTTCATTTGTTCTTCCACTGTTTTCTCTTCCATGATTTTTATTTTTATCTCGCCTGCGTTCTGTATACGATATATTTGTGTCGTCTGCTTATTCTGTTTATTGATCTCGTTTAAGTTTTACTTTAGAGATTTGTAAAAATACATTTTATGATATTTCTTCATTGAGCGTTTTCTTTTGTTTTTATTAAAAGATGCCGACTCTAATTTCTCCCCCATTTCTTAAATTTTTTTCTTTACAATAGCTTTTCTTATTTCTTGCTTTCTTTATTTCGTCATTTCTTTCGTTCGTTCTTCCTTTCTTCTTTTCTTTCGTTCTTTCTTTCTTTCTTTCTAATATCTTTGCTTTCTTTCCTTTTCCAATGTTTTTATTAATTCTTCTTTCTTTCCTTTATTTTTCTCTTTTCTCTCTTCTTTCTTTCTTTCTTTCTTTACTTTTTCCTTTCTTTTTCCTTCTGTCTTTCTTTCTTTCGCACTTTTTTAATATAGCTTTGCTTTATCTTTTTTCATATAATTCTTTCTTTCTTTTCTTTTTTCACTTCTTATTCTTTGTTTCTTTCTTTTTTCTTTCTTTCTTTGTAATACCTTTGATTTCTTTTTCTCATATCATTCGTTCTTTCTTTTTTCATTTAATATTCTTTCTTTCTTTCTTTTTTCAATTAATATTCTTTCTTTCTTTTTTCTTTCTTTCTTTGTAATACCTTTGGTTTCTTTTTTCCCATATCATTCGTTCTTTCCTTTTTCATTTAATATTATTTCTTTCTTTCTTTCTTTTTCATTTAATATTCTTTCTTTCTTTTTTCATTTAATATTCTTTTTTTCTTTCTTTCTTTCTTTCTTTCTTTCTTTCTTTCTTTCTTTCTTTCTTTAATGACTGATTTTATTTCTCTCGCCTTCTTTCGTTCTTTCTTTCGTTCTTTCTTTTTTCTTCCTTTTACACCCCACCTTATTTCTCTCACTCTCTTTCTGTTCTGTTCTTTCTTTCTTTCTTTAATATCTAACCTTATTTCTCTCGCCCTCTTTCTTTCTTTCTTTCTTTCTTTCTTTCTTTTTTATAGCTTTGCTTTCTCTCTTTTTCATACAATTCTTTTTTCTTTCTTTCCTTTTTCACTTCTTATTAATTCTTTCTTTCTTTCTTTCTTTCTTTCTTTCTTTCCAACACTTTTATTTTTTTCTCTCTCCATTTCTTTCTTTTTCATCTTTTCTAATATTTCTACTTTCTTTCTTTCTATCGTTATTATTCATTCTTTCTGTTTAGTTTATTCCCCCCCACACACAAAAACATCTACTCATTCCCTCGTGTATTTGTATCTCTTTAGTTGAAAAGAGTGGGTCATTCTCGTACACGCAAGCATGACAAAAAAGAAGCCTTTAAACGCACGGAGAATCAATAACAGTTATCAATTTATTTACTCGTCACGAATTCATTTTTTGCCAAAAATATTACAGAAGCTGACTGCAGTTCCATTTTTTTTTTTTTGACAAAATAAAAAATTTACAATAAAATTTGAAAAGTTTTTCGTTTAAAAAAATCTAATGGAATCACATAAGCGATACAAATAAATCTCAAAATAAAATGGAAATAAGAATGGGGGAAAAAACTTTGAATACATACATATATTTGCACACACACACACACAGAGATATCTATCTATCTATCTATCTATCTATCTATCTATCTATATATATATATATATATATATATATATATATAAACCTGAAAATGAAAATGGAGACTTTAAAAGAGTGTGGCAATATTTTATTTCATTAAAACCGATGAATTAATGAAATAAAATATTTCTATAATCTTTTAAAGTCTCCGTTTATAATAATTATTATTTGCTCTATTATTACATTGAGCTCTCTCTTGATTGTATCTATATCCCCTTGGAATTATCCATACGGATTATCAATATATATATATATATATATATATATATATATATATATATATATATATATATATATATATATATATATTGGATGAGAAAACACGTAAAAATATTTATACATTTTGGCATGTTTCTCTATTTAGTTTCATCGGAGATTTTGTGAATGAAATGTCTCGGAGTTAAATTTTCGATTTTAAATTGTTTGTTTTGTCCTTACTAGTTGGAATGAAGCTAAATAAATTGCGAAACATGTAAAATTTATAAAGATTTCCGAGTTGTTCTTGATGTAATGGAGTAACCCGGCACCCCCATGAATGATTACACTATAGGTAGTAAGTACCTATAAAGTTAACTGTCTACGAGAGACTTCAGGAAGAGTGAGAGAGAGAAAGGACGCAAGCACGTCCAACCTTCCAATTAGTGGCACTCACTACTAGATTTATCTGTGTGTATAACTGTTCCGTATTTCATATTGTACTTGTTGTGTACAATAAACCTTTCTTCTAGTATCCACTTGGTGTTGTTATTATTTATTCCCTTGGCACGGGATATAAGTTCCGACGACGATTGTCGGAACATAAATCTGTTTGTTGGATTTAATTCATATTTTCAACTCACACACACACACACACACACACACACACACACACACACACACATATATATATATGTGTGTGTGTGTGTGTGAAAAGTGTATATAAATATAAATAAATATATATATATTATATGCGCGGTACTTATTAGAAAGCGTGTGTGAAAGTGTATATAAATATAAATAAATATATATATATTATATGCGCGGTACTTATTAGAAAGCGCTCAATATCAGAGATAGAGCTAACATATTTGGTTGGATAGATGTGAGTTTGTGACCCTGGCTTTCACGCTTTAGCGATCGTCAGACAAACTGATTAATGTTTTAAAAAATTTGGGTTTATGTAGATTGCGTGTATTGGTGTTATTGTGGTGGGGGAAACTTCGTCGTTTTGTCATTCATCGTACTAACGCAAACATCGATATATGCAGACACATATTCATACTTGGTCGTCCGTCGGGACTCATACATATATAAACATATGTGGGCAGTTTCGGATATGACATATGTATGTATACGGGTGGTGTTGTGTCTATACATACGCATTTGTATGTTGAAATGTTGAAATTTAAAGATTGGAAGTGTGGCGGAAATGTCTCGTTAATGTCTCGTGAATGTATATATGTCATATTATGTATTTTTCCGCTGAAAAATATTTCCTCGCATGTATGTATATACGTGTGGTGGGGTTTGTGGGGTTTGTGTAAAATTATGATAGGTAAAAATTATTATTTATATTTATTTTAGATTTTTGAAAAAAAGAAAAAATGGGGTTTATTTGTTATATTTAAAGCTGGTTATATATATATATATATATATATATATATATATAGGTGTCCATAAAGTTCGTGCGCATTTTAAATTTATAATTTTTTAAAGTGCAAAGAAATTTTATGGACACCCTGTATATAATCATCTCTCTCACTATGTACAGGGTATATCAAAAATATTTTTTACAAACTTGGAAGGGGGGGTGTCCCTGACATCAAAACAAGGTAAAATGTCCATATATGTCCAAAAGGCCATCGTTGTACCTCAACACAGCGATTCAGAGGGACAATGGGTAATACGGATAATTAGAAAAACTAAAATAGAAAAAAAAATTAATCAAATTTCCCTTATTTACACTATTTAGGTTGTTCGGACTGTTTGCATGAATCTTTGTTTCCATATTCACGACGTTTCGGTCGTTGTACACTCCGATCTTCTTCAGGGGATTGGAATTTCGAACTGAACCCTTTATTTTGTCCACCGGGGTAGATTGCTCTAGTTTCACGTGCCATACCTCTTCCGGATGTCTCAGTTAACTCAACCCTTTAACTAAACCCTCCAGGTTGTGTTTCACCACTGCAGTAGCCAGGTATTGAACTCCCAGCTCTTTGGGTCAAGTCACTGGACCTAACCCAACGCTTTTATCCACTGCGCTGTGTGACATTGAGCTGTGAGTTCAATACCTAGCTACTAGAACAATCTACCCCGGTGGACGGAATAAAGGGGTCAGTTCAAAATTCTAATCACCTGAAGAAGGACGGAGCGTACAACGGCCGAAACGCAGTGAATATGACAACAAAGATGAGGACAAAAATCTCAACAATGTAATAATGTAAATAATCACAATACCTCATCTCAGAAATATAAACAGATTCTGAATAAGGCTGGAGCGTACATCGGCCGAAACGTCGTGAATATGACAACAAAGATGAGAACAACAGTCCAAACAATAATTACAACACCTCATCTCAGAAATATAGGGAGAGCCTGAAGAAGGCCGGAGCATACATCGGCCGAAACGTCGTGAATATGGCAACAAAGATGAGAAAAACTGTCCGAACAATAATTACAACACTTCATCTTAAAAATATAGATAGACAAATTTTCCTTGTCCGATATATTCAACGAAACGTGTTTAAAAGAAAATGTATTGATCTATTGTTGTAGATTTCATTTATTATCCCTAATATATGCATACATGCATGCATATTACAGAGAACCAATATTATTTACGAATTCACATTTTCTTTAAGAATTTATGGCCTTGATTAATCCAAATTTATAAATAATTATATTGGATATACTACAACATGCCTAACAAGAAGACTCACCTTACATCACTCTGAACATAGCTCAATTAGGTCTTTTTTAAATCCACATGGAGACTCTATCCACAACATACTCATTGATAATACAAATATAATAGGCTCATCCACATATAAAAAAAAAGCTAAAAATAACAGGTGATAGAGAATGACCTCTAATGACGCCAAGTAAATATATAGTTGCTTTTTAATGAATGAAGGTGTATTGTACTAAACTCCGCATCTTATTACAGCAGACACCATCGACCGGGCCGCAGTCGGGTACTGGGCCGTAGACCATTTGGTACCATGCATGGATCTTTTGATATCGGGCCGTAGACCATTTGGTACCGGATCGTAGTCCCTTTGGTACCAGCCGTGGATCATTTGATATCGGGCCGTAGACCATTTGGTACCGGATCGTGGACCATTTAGCACCGGACCATTGACCATTTAGTACTGGCCGTAGACCATTTGATACCGGGCCGTGGACTATTTGGTACCAAGCCGTAGACAATTTGATACCGGCCGTAGACCATTTGATACCGGGCCGTGGACCATTTGGTACCGAGCCGTAGACAATTCGATACCGGCCGTAGACCATTTGATACCGGGCCGTGGACTATTTGGTACTGAGCCGCACAGAAATAATAAAAAAACTTCTTTTACTTCTTATTGACTACCGCGGTCTTGTATTCAAATTTCATTGATTGGTTTGCAGAATTGAACGAAATGTAGAGTTTGTAATTCTCGACAAAAATGTTGGGGCAAACATCAATAATATTAAATATTGGGGTGAGGGATTTTAACAGGCGTCAGCGTGTTGGAAATGAATTCTAGTATATATGAACTTAAAGAAAAGATATGAAGTTATGCTAAAAACAATATTGCATTTTTATTAAATAAGCATTTGTTAAATATTGTTTTTAAAATAGTGGTAATATTTGTATGTTAAAACTTTTAATTCCCCGCCCCCAACAAAAAAAATGTATGAAAATTTATTGTACTAAGCTTAGAACCTTAGAAAACCCAACTGTACTTTTTATACTCTTACCTGTTTGCACTTCTCCTCAAAATTTCGTTTCGATCGCTTAATGTATTGCTATTTTAGAGGACGTGACGAACGGGTGGACGGACGGAAGTCGCAGAATTTTATATATAGATGGATGAAAAAAATCTTTTAACTCTTACACGCACGTAACAATAACAATAGCAACAACATCAACCAAAACATTCAATAATTTCGTTGTCTACTGCAGCATCTCCTCAAAGATGAAGAAGAGAATTAAGGCAGCAGAGATGTTGTTCTACGGAATAATAAAGAGAATACAGTGAAATTAATTGTTCACTCGATTAAATTAATTTTAACTAATCAACTTATCAAACCATATCAGGTTGAAACACCGGGTCTCGTACAATCAGCGCCGAAGTTAAGCAATGTCGAAACTGGTCAGTACCTAGATGGGTGACTGCTTGGGAATACCAGGTTCTGTCAGCTTTGATGTGCAGGTAGCAAAACTTACGACCATATCAGGTTGAAACACCGGGTCTCGTACAATCAGCGCCGAAGTTAAGCAATGTCGAAACTGGTCAGTACCTAGATGGGTGACTGCTTGGGAATACCAGGTTCTGTCAGCTTTGATGTGCAGGTAGTAAAGCTTACGACCATATCAGGTTGAAACACCGGGCCTCGTACGATCACCGAAGTTAAGCAATGTCGAAACTGGTCAGTATCTAAATGGGTGACTGCTTGGGAATACCAGGTGCTGTAAATTTCGATGTGCAGGTAGTATGGCTTACGACCATATCACGTTGAAACACCGGGCCTCGTACGATCACCGAAGTTAAGCAACGTCTAAACTGGTCAGTATCTAGATGAGTGACTACTTGGGAATACCAGGTGCTGTAAATTTGGATGTGAAGGTAGTGTGGCTTACGACCATATCACGTTGAAACACCGGTTTTCATACAATTACTGAAGTTAAGCAATGTCGAGTTTGGTCAGTACCTAGATGAGTGACCGCTTGGGAGCATCATGTGCGGTAAGCTCGGATGTGCGGATCGTGTAATGGACAACGGTTCGGAATTGGAAATCGGACAGATAAGTTTCAATTCCATTTGGGTTCGTTATATACACTAAGGGGAGGTATGAATAGCCTTGGGAAAGGTATGAATAAAGCTTCTCCCACAGCAATAGATTAATTAGTAAGACTTGTATCATTAAACCATTATTATCTCCCCCCCCCAATTTCTTACAATCTAACAATATATTCTGGCTTTAAATAATCTGCAGAGTGTTGATAATCTGTAAAAAACGAATCAATGAAATATTGATTAGCTACACAGGCATATTTTTTAAATTTATTTACATTCTCTGGAATATAAATGTAAAGAAACTACCATGGCGACAAAATGAGGGACCTGTTTATATATTGATTGTAATATAGAATTGATCTCTCACTTAGCATTAACATGATAATTTCTTGTCAGCATGTCTATTAAATTTATTTACATTTTCTGGAAAATAAATGTATAGAAATTACCGTGGCTACAAAGTGATGGATCAGTTTACATGTTGATCGTAATATAGAATTGATCCCCCACTTTTTATCCACATTATAATTCCTTGTCGGCATGTCTTTTAGATTTATTTACATTTTCTGGAATATAAATGTATAGAAACTACCGTGGCCATAAAATGAGAGACCAGTTTATATATTGGTTGTAATATAGAATGGATCCCTCACTTTATATTCACATTATAAATTCTTCTCGGCAGTACATCTGAGACTTGATGCCTTCGTAATACAGGAATCGCTCGATTACTGCGGTTAGAAGATAAGCATTAATCGAAAACGCATTGATCGAATAGAAACAAAATTGACAACCAAAATAGTTACCAATTTTCCATTTTTAAATTTTAGAAAATTTTGAATTAATCAGTAACTTTAAAAAATCAATTTTCAATTACGTTGGTTAAACTGAAGAATGTTTTATCGCACTAATCGAGTATTATGTCTGCACTAATCAAATTTTGGTTTATATTTTTTTCATTTGTTCAAGGTGCAGGCGTCAACACGTGGGAATGTAAACATTTACAAACATTTTGATAAATTAAGAGCGAAACCGGTAAAAGTTTTTTTTCTTCTGAAAACCCTTTTGTAAATAAATAAATTTAATTTCAATATTTCTCTATAAAAATAAAAAAAATTTACATATAAATTCCTATAAAATATATATATATATATATATATATATATATATATATATAAAATATATATATAAAAATATATATATATGATTTTATTTTTAATTTTAATTGAATGCATGGATTGTTTTCAGTATGCGTCGAGAGATATGGGAATAAATTATTTTCCAAACACAGTCAAAAAAAAGTAAACATATTTTCATCCTTGATAATGGCTAAAATTATAGTCGAAAGTGTTCGGACAAACAAAACATTTTGAAAATTTCTAGTTAATTTATGACCAGAAAAGAAGAAAATAAAAGAAAACAAGAAAAATTGAATTAGAAACTTAACCGCAGTATCTTGTCAATTGTTTTGATTGAAAATTTTATATATATATATATATATATATATATATATATATATATATATATTTATAAAGAAAGAAAGAACAGTAAGATATATAATCCAGTGTTCTTGTTATTTTTTATTTTTATTTTTACAAAACAGTGCTCAATGAAAATTTACAGAGCATAAATATTATAAATTAACTGATTTAAAATATGGTTTTTCGCTACTCAGTAATAACCATGTTTCAAAAACCGAGTCTAAAAACTTTAAATTTAATTACATAATTAAATTAAAAGCATTAGTTCCGTTTCATCTTCATTTGAAATTTTTAGCTTACATCTTTGAAACATGGTTATTACTGTGTAGCGAAAAACCATATTTTAAATCAGTTAATTTATAACACACACACACACACACACACACACACATATATATATATATATATATATCTTACTTATTATAAAACGCAGATTATGTGTGTGTGTTTGTACGTTTATATATTGGATCGGATTTCCTACATTTTTCAACGGATTTCAACAAAACTTCAGAGGATTACGTAAAATTACCTTGCGGTGGTTCTGACAGCGCCAAAAATTGGAAAAAAACAATTGTTTTTGCACGAAATCAATTTGAAAACACGATTAAGAGGCATCGCGAGAATGAAAGGGGGACAACTCATATCGAGTTATACTTATTATGAAACCCAGGTTGTTTGTTTGTGTGTGTGTGTGTGTGTGTGTGTTCGTTTATATATGGGATCGGATTTCCTACATTTTTCAACCGATTTCAACAAAACTTCACCTTTTTTTTTTGGCAGGTAGTGTTTCTTATTGTCTTGCACACTTTTTTCATTACTTTTATATTCAGAATGCTTTAAAAATTCCATTTACAAGACAATTGTTTATAATAAAATTCTATTCAATCGGTAGACTCATAACAATTGAAAACAATGCTTTTGTTTGAGTTTGGGTTTGAACAATTCGTAAAAAAAAAATAACAAAAAAACTAATTAAGACTTTAAACAAAAATCTTTGTCAATTTTATTTTTCAGTCTTTATGATGGTCGATGTGTGGAAATTTAAAAAAGAATTACAATAAAAGCCCCAGCATAAAATCGAGTTTATTCGGGCGAGTTAAGCCTTACAGATGTATTGATAATGTTTGCAGGGTTTGTCAGGAAGAGAAGCTGGCCATAGTGACGTACCAAGACCTATTATATCAACGGTCTGAGGTGATGTCGAAATGTAGATCTACCAGTAGTGCGTTGCGCGTGGATTTTTTCCTAATCTCATATTATATATATATATATATATATATATATATATATATATATATATATATATATTGCATGTTTCATTAAATAATATAGACAAATTTGTCATCTTTGATAATGGCTTATGTAAGCCGAAAGCTTAGATAGGATTAAAAAATATGTATCAATATTGTGATTTTCTTTCATCTTTTAATGATAATGTTATTAAGCTTATCAGACGATATGAAAAGAATTTACATAAAGAAAACTTGTCAATATTATTTAATGAAACATGCATCAATGAAAAAATGCTGCCTAAATACACACAATATATATATATATATGTATACATATATATGTGTGTCTGTGCATGTATGTGATTGTTTTATTATATTTTATTTCCTCTAGCGAAAGAATAATAGCTACTTGAAGTATCTGTTATCCTAAAAGCGTTCCCCATTTATCAGGGCTTAACTTCAGAGGGTCCTTTCAGTATGATTTATCTATGAATAATGGCGATGTTTTTTTTTTCAAATCTCTGGGTTACTGGCGAGCAGTTCCCATTGCACAAATGTAAACGCATGCGCAGAATGATTAGCGCAATTTTTCCAGGCAACTGAGTGCATTTGGTAGAACGGGAGACAAGATTATGGGGAAGAGATTTTTTTTTTTGAAGGGGATTTAAGATAAAAATATAGACTGAAAGAAAATGAAAAAAAAAATGTAATAAGAACCAACAGAATCAGTATGTTCGCTTGTTAACGAACTGTGCCAGTAGATTTTCTCGGTATCTGGTCGATTGATCGAATACTTTGATCCGTACTTCTGTAGTCTGGCTCTGAATATTGGTATCTAGTTAGCAGGACGGAGGGATAGGTGCATTCAGAGAGTAACAAATAGGAATCAAGTAGTAAGATAGATAGCTAGCTAGCTAGCTAGCTAGCTAGCTAGATAGATAGATAGATAGATAGATAGATAGATAGATAGATAGATAATGAATACATTTAGATAGATAGATAGATAGATAGATAGATAGATAGATAGATAGATAGATAATGAATACATTTAGATAGATACATACAGAGAGAGAGAAAGAGAGATAATATAAAGAGATTGAATAATATATATATCTATATATAGAGAGATAATGAATACATTTAGATAGATAGATAGATTGATAGATAATGAATACATTTATATATATATATATATATA
>CAHIKZ030000839.1:537500-540000 GCA_903632075.3 Acanthosepion pharaonis | reverse complement strand
AAAAAAGTCACTGGTAGAACCTCTACAAGGAATATTTTCCGATTAATAATGGAGTGAAAGAGAAAAAAAAAAAAATTTAGAAGGGTCCGGAAACCTAATCCTAAATTTTCAAAGAGGAAACATCGTGAATGTTTCGCTACTTTATCGCTATTTCAATGGCAAATGTTCAAACGAACTATCTTCCTTAGTCTCACAAGTTCTAACCTTTACGGCTAAAACCGCCCATGCCACACCCATTGTAGTGAACAACCCTAATTCCCTTCATGTTC
Organism: Acanthosepion pharaonis; assembly: GCA_903632075.3. Taxonomy (NCBI): domain Eukaryota; kingdom Metazoa; phylum Mollusca; class Cephalopoda; order Sepiida; family Sepiidae; genus Acanthosepion; species Acanthosepion pharaonis. The sequence continues at coordinate 539,731 of CAHIKZ030000839.1, read as the reverse complement.
CCCTTTTAGCGAACAAATGATAAATTTCTATTCCTTTTCAAAAGATTGGGGAGGGGTGTGAACCGGATGATAAGTGATTCACCCTCTTCGCCGGTCTTTTGAACAGGAGTTCCCTGTTTAGGACTGAGTTTCCGGCCACAAAAGAAGAGAAGTTTCACACTTGCCCCTGTGCCACATTCGCGTGTCGGGGTATGCTAAGGTCATGTCATGGGATCCCCCTTACTTCCCGCAACGACCAGCATGAAAGTTAGGAGATGGAATCCTCCTATCTAAATAAAGCCTGTAATTGTTGCATCATCTGACATCAGTACATGACCATTGCATTGTATTGCAAGTCACAGGAAATATGCAACTTTAAACAATTAACTTGTGCACGTGGTTCAGTAAAATCTTAACTGTCGTTTTCAACGGGAGGATTCATCAATACACACCTACAAAAACACATGCTCAGCCACACACACACACACACACACACACGCACACGCACACACACACTTATACCATTATTATTATTTTTTATATTTATATTCTTTGTATGTTTAGTGGCTAATAACTTTATATTACTAAGAAACAATGTCAAATTAAAAGAATCATTTATGAAGGGATCTTGTTAACATTTTGTGTAGGAAAATGAATCTAGAAGTTAAAGATCCCTAGAAATCACGTGGCTCATTTAAATAGGTAATTAAAACCTAACCAGATTATTAGTGTCATGTTCCAGCAATAGAGCCGTGTACATGATGGAAGCCAGAATGCAGGTTCGATTAGTTTATATCCCAACAGTCTGGCTCTATACAATCTTCATTATTACTATTATTTTATTACTAGTTTTAGTCCATTTTATTATTGTTGCTTTATATCCCTAAACTCTGGCTCTATACACTCTTCATTATTACTATTATTTTATTGCTAGTTTTATTCCATCTTATTATTGTTGCTTTTCATCCAAACACTCTGGCTCTATACAATCTTCATTATTACTATTATTTTATTACTAGTTTTATTCCATCTTATTATTGTTGCTTTTTATCCCTAAACTCTGGCTCTATACACTCTTCATTATTACTATTATTTTATTACTACTTTTATTCCAGTATTACTGTAACGCATAGAGAAACAGGAGGTAAAATGGTACAAAGCCTAATTCAATTGATAGCGTTGGCCCTCTTGTAAGCAATTCGCTTTTTGGACGACGTTCGGAATCTTCCTTTACACGAATTTGTTTCAGACTCAGAATCAGTGTCATTATTACAAGTAAACAATATACGTGTGTGTGTGTGTGTGTGTGTGTGTGTGTGTGTGTGTGTGTGTGCACGGACGACAGATGACCAGGAGCGACAGACTGCGGAAGAATGTTTAAAAAGTAAGATTTCCTGAAAATTATTACTGGTCGATCCGAACTGGGATTTTATATCTGTTAGTTTTTCGCCAGACAAGACAAAGTCAATATTTATATCAGGATACGTCAATCAGTTTAGAAAGAGAGATAGGAAAAATAATAATTGCCAGCAAAATCAGATAGATAGATAGATAGATAGATATTAAAAAATCTTTGATAGGTAGACAGTTAAATAGATATGATGATCTTAATTATATATATATATATATATATATATATATATATATATATATATATATATAGTTTGGCACATAGATAGATACATAGATAGATATGAACAGTGTTAGCTTAATACATATGGACAGCTTAGATAAATATAGACACACATACAAACACATATATATGTAGATAGATAAGATATGAAAGGACTGAGATAAATGGATAGACATAAAGAGCTTAGATACATATATACATACATATCTATATCTATATATATCTATATATATATATACACTGATAGATAGATAGATAGATAGATAGATAGATAGATAGATAGATAGATATGAAAGGACTGAGAAAATAGACAAATAGATATGAAGGGCTTATATATATATATATATATAGAGAGAGAGAGAGAGAGAGAGAGAGAGAGAGAGAGAGAGAGAGAGAGATAAAAGGACTGAGAAAAATAGATAATGAATAGCTTAGATACATAGATACATACACACACACACACACACATATAGATAGATAGATAGATAGATAGATAGATATAAAAGGACTGAGATAAATAGATAAATAGATATAAAGAGCTTAGATACATAGATACGCGCACACACACACACAGATAGATAGATAGATAGATAGATAGATAGATAGATAGATAGATAGA
>CAHIKZ030000839.1:505000-535000 GCA_903632075.3 Acanthosepion pharaonis | reverse complement strand
AAAAGTTGCCTTTCTTCAAAAGTTAAGCAGAGTATTAAGAAACAGGAACATTTCGTTATAAACAAAGGAAACATTACTGAACTGTTAGGGAATATCAGTCGTCCTATATGGCAGTGAAGGATGGACCAACTTCCGACAGATGAAGAAGAGACTTGAGGCTACGGAAATATGTTTTTACAGAAGGATGTTGATAATACAATCGACTGAATATGTGAACAAAGATGAACCAAGATGATACTGACCAAGATGAAATTTGAAAGAAAATAGAAGTAATAAGGATCCTTAACATCAGAAAGAGATAGTTGAAATTTCTAGGGAACAAAATGAGGAAAGATGACTTGGAAAATTTGACACGCACAAGGCATATTAAAGGCAAGCGAGACAGAGGAAAACTGCACGTAACCTACCGAACGAATTTATTCAAATAGATGGCAAAAAAAGGGTTTAGAAGTTATAACAAAAGACAAAATTTACTAAGAGCTACAAAGGAAAATGGGGTATCAATTCTATATTACAATCATTATATAAACTGATCCCTCACTTTGTTGCCAAAGTAGTTTCTATTCATTTTTATTCCAGAGAATGTAAATAACTCTAAAAGACATGCTGACATCAAATTAAAATATAGATATAAATTCGAGGATCAGTTATATATTACAATCAGTATATAAACTGATCCCTCATTTTGTGGCCATGGTAGTTTCTATACGTTTATATTCCAGAGAATGTAAAATCTAAAAGACATGCCGACAAGAAATTATAATGTGGATATAAAGTGAGAGATCAATTCTATATTACAATCAATATATAACCTGATCCCTCATTTTGTGGCCACGGTAGTTTCTATATATTTATATTCCAGAGAATGTAAATAAATCTAAAAGACATGCCTGTGTAGTTAATCAATATTTCATCGATTGATTGATCCGATCTCGACAGTTTATGAACCCTTTGCAGGTTAATTAATTAAAGTCAGTAAATATTTTTAGATTGTAAGAATCTTTGTTGCGATAAAAATGATTTCATGATACAAGTCTTACACTTTAACCCATAGCTGAGGGGGAGAAAAGGTGGATTCATACCTTTCCCATGGGTATTTTCGCGCAAGTAAATATAACGAACCAGCTTGTGCTCGCAAGCGGTCACCCATCTAGGTACTGCCCAGACTTGACGTTGCTCATACGGAACCATTGGTTCTACATGATGTGGCCGTAAGCCATACAAGTCGCACATCAAAGCTCAGAGCATCTGGTTTCCCGAAGAGTTCGCCCATCTAGGTACTGACCAGGCTCAACACTGCTTAACTTCGCTGAGCGTACGAGAACAGGTGTTTCAACATGATGTAACCATAAGCCATACCAGCCGAACATCCAAGTTTACAGCGCCTGGTATTACCAAGCGGTCACCCATCTAGGCACTGACCAGGCTCGACGTTGCTTTCGGTGATCGTAAGGGAACTGTAGTTTCAAATTGAACTGGCCGTAAGCCATACCTGACACAGAATCCAAGCTTATAAGACCTGGTATTACCAAGCGGTCACCCATCTAGGTACTAACCAGGTTAGATGTTACTTAACTTCGGTGATCGTACGGGAACCGTAGCCACCCATCCAAGTTTACAGTACCTGGTATTCCCAAGCGGTTACTCATCTAGATACTGATTAGGATAGATGTTGCTTAACTTCGGTGATCGTACGGGACCCGTAGTTTCAACGTGCTCTGGCCGTAACGATAACAGCCGCCCATCCAAGCTTACAACCCTTGGTATTCCCAACCAGTTACTCATCTCGATACTGACCAGGACAGATGTTGCTTAACTTCGATGATCGTACGGGAACTGTAGTTTCAACGTGATCTGGCCGTAATGATAGCAGCCGCCCATCCAAGCTTACAACCCCTGGTATTCCCAACCAGTTACTCATCTAAATAGTGACCAGGATAGACGTTGCTTAACTTCGGTGATCGTACTGGAACTAGTGTTTCAACGTGATGTGGCCGTAAGCCATTTTTTTTTACAAGTATTCCTTAAATACGTTAAAGAGCCACTTAAGGCAGAGTTTTATTTAATCGGGCATCACCTAGGATTTAAAGAAGCAGAATTTATTGTTTTAAAAAAAAATACCATGCTTAAGTTGGGCCCCATTCATCGAGAGAATTTTGCCCGATTGTGTGGATTAAACAACCCACCGGACGAAACGGCGTGACACGTACCGCTTGGAGATGAGCTGACGTCACCTACAGGCAAGCTGCCGTTTTGTTTTCCTTTTTCATCGTCGCCCCCGTTCTCCGCCCGCAAACAGATTCCGAAAAGCAAAGGCAAGAAAGCACAATAACGTTATTTCCACTGTGCCTGCAATATTTACGTAAACCGCCCACATGTCTTACTTATGGAAAATCTTTCTCATCCTCTATCGAAGTTGGCCCTCATCTCTTACTAAATGTTACATGCCACATTAGATTAAACGTGTTACCCAGTCCAAATAGTCCAAGCATCTCCCACCGGATACCTGCCGACGGCAAGCGAGCACTATTACTACTTACCATGATCAATACTCAACTAAAGTCAGCCAAGCCTTTTATACCGTTTGCAAATATGCTGTTTCTGTGATATTTTGAGGTGGCAAGGGTTATTGCTCAGTTGGTGTGACGTTAGTCGAAAAACGTTTAGTGATAAGCAAATGCTTGTATCTATAGATATAAAAACGCTTACAAGTAATTTTCGGACTCTTTACATGGCCATTGATTGATTGATTCGTTTTTACGGTTTATCAACCCTTTCCGGATTATTGAAAACCATAAGTTTTCTTTTTTCATTGTAAGAATTTTTGAGAAGGTAATAATGGTTTACTGATCCAAGCCTTAAGAATTCGCTAATTAACCGATAGATGAGGGAGATGTGTTGGATTTGTAGCTAATCAGAATTGGATAAACATAAAAAGAAATTATAATATGGATATAAATTGGGTGATCAATTCTATATTACAGTCACTATATAAACTGATCCCTCACTTTGTGGCAAGGGTCATTTCTATACAGAGAATGTAAAATTTACATTCTCTGTATAGAACTCACCCTTACATTGTAAATAAATATAAAAGGTATGCCTCTGTAGCTAATCAGTGTATCATTGATAGATTCGTTTTCTACAGCTTTACACACACACACACACACACATATATATATATATATATATATATATATATATATATATATATATATATAATGATAATGGACTCTCTCCCGTCGGTTTCGACGTATGAGGATCTGACAGCTTAATTGATTCAGTTATGAAATTTCGTGCGATAATCTTAAGTGGCACTTAAGACACGCTAGGGATTTACAAAGCAGGCCGCATATGGAGCAAGAGTAAGGATTGTGGGATGAGATCACTGTTAGATTGGCTGACCTTTTAGATCTTGCTCTCGCTTCTTGAAGTAGATTCAGACAAGTTGATTGAGAACTGCTGAGTCCACTAAAACACGTTGATCTCCATTCTACCCCCGCTCCAAGAGTAAGCGCTCGAGGGTGTAATGAGGTATATTGACAGCTGATAATATAGATTATAATATAAGTATATGACAAATATATATATATATATATATATATATATATATATATATATATATATATATATATATATCGCATATATTTTGACAGCATGTTTTCATTAAGACATGTCACATTGAATAATTTGGACAAGTTTTGTCTACTTATTTTCAATAGGATCCTGTCATATTCACGGACAAGTTTCTTAGTATCCTAATGAAAGGAAGAGAGAAAATTACCACGTTGATGCATATTGATTTATTCCGAATAATTTCGACATTAGCACAGTGTCATCATCAGGGTTGTTGTTTTTCAAACTTATTTACCTTCCCTGACGTTTACATCGTGAAATCCAAGCCATACAGTAACTTTAGCGTTTTTCATTTCACGGTTAAAAAAAATTAAATTTCAGATGAACGCAACATTTTTGTCTTAGAAAAACAACAACAACAACAACCTGATGATGACATTGTGCTAATGTCGAAAGTACTCGGAATAAAATGAATATGTATCAGCATACTAATTTTCTTTCTTCCTTTGTCCGTGAATATGACAAGATCCTATTGAATATAAGTAGACAAAACTTGTCCAAATTATTCGATGAGATATGCCTTAATATATATATATATATATATATATATATATATATATATATATATATATATAATAGGATAAAAATATAGGAAACGTTTATAAATTTAGCATGTTTCGCTTTTATTAAAGCTTCATCAGAAAACAAAGAGGAGAAAAGAAAATTCTGGTATTTTTAATTTTTGTGTTTGTTTTTCATTGGTTAATCAGTCCTCGCGTGCATCTGTCTTGCAGCGTTCGTGTAAATAAATTATATGTGTATCATAATTCTAGTTTGTCTATGCGGAATTCGGATGATGATGTGTATTCTTTTGTCTGTGTGCTTGTGTTCGTGTGATCATTATCCATATTTAGTGGATGTCCGCATGTTGATCTTAGGAAATTTTGTGTGAGGGTGAAAGAAATTCAATTACGCAGGTTGTGGTAGTAGGTAGATATACTTTAGATTCTTTAAGTATTGATTTTATAAAAGTTGCTGTGTTTGACGTGTTTTTATAGGTGTTAAAATATTTATCAGAGTTCCCTCAAAGTATTTCCTGTGTAAAGAATTAATTAGGGCGGTATTTATAAAATCGAAGTTACCGCCTGTTTTGTTTCTGAGTATTACGAGAGATTTTAAACGGTTTTCATAACGTAAGGCTCTCTTATGAACGTAAATACGAGCTTTTAGATTTTTCTAGATGTTTCGCCAATGTAGCACTTCCTGTAATCATGTTATTATGTGCTGTTGGATCTATATTTCTTTTTATTAGGATAACTAATTTGTTTTTAAATTTTGTTGATAGGATAGGATTATGAATTTTGTACACTATTTACATTACATTATCATCCTCATTTTTGTGGCCACATTTATCACAAAGTTTCGGCCGTTGTACGCTACGGCTTTCTTCAGGTGGCTTATAGTTCCGCGTGCCATGTCTAATGGATGTCAGTTATCAGTTATCTCCACCGCCTTAACCAGGTATTGAACTCACACTTTTTGGGTCCTGTCACTGGATCTAACTAAAGCCTTTATCCACTGTACTATGTGTCCTTGAAGACATCTGTGTATGATAAACCTAATGTCTTCAGCAACTATTTTTTTTTACCAGAGCTCATATTGCAATTTTTGCTGTTATCATTTCATTTTTTTTACCAGCGTTCATATTGCAATTTTCGTTGTTATCATTGCTTTTCACTGGCACTCCTTATTACTGGTTCCCATATTGTATTCATTTCTATGCTTGGTCGGCTCAGGAGATATTTGTAGCCTAGCAAATGTGCTGATTCCTTAAGTTTACGAATTTTCCAATGATGGTCTATGTCTATGATTTTACAAATGACACGAGGAACTAGAACAGTCTATCCCAGCGAGAGAAATAAAGGCTTGAAGAAGACCGGAGTGAACAACAGCCGAAACGTTGTGATAAATATGGCAAGAAAGATGAGCAATGTAAATAGTGTACATAATACCTCATCTCAGAAATATAGACAGATATGAATTTTGTGTTTTTGTTTAGGGAAATGACTCTGTTGTCGGTGGTGGCACCTACTGTTTTGGACTTGTGAACGTTGTGTTCCCGTTAACTTGAGTAGAGGATGAAATGATGTTGGTAATGAAAAAGTTAAAATATTTTCTCAATGTATTTTCTAAGGGCTCTGAGGCAAAAAAAACAACAACAAAAAAAAAAAAACAATGATTTGTCTTGATTTTATTTTTGGTTCCAGTGGGAATAGAAGTTGATTAAATCATTTTTGTTTGTGGGTTTGCCGTAAACTCTAAAATCTAATTTGTTATTTCTAGGCATTAAAAGATGTCGAGGAAAGGTACAGATTTGTCTATATCCGGTTTATTTTTAGAACTTCCATCGATTTCACACATGAACTTGAAATAGACAAATCAAGCAAAACGATAATGCCACTAAGACGGAAGGGGTTACTGGGAGTGAAAGAGAATGAGAAGACCTTATTGAGGAGGAAGGACAATAAAAGAACAGAATTCAAGAAGTCAGAAGATGGAGATAATGCCACTAAGACGTAAGGGGTTACTGGGAATGAAAGAGAATGAGAAGACTTTATTGAGGAGGAAGGACAATAAAAGAATAGAATTCAGGAAGACAGAAGATGGAGATAAAGCCACTAAGACGTAAGGGGTTACTGGGAGTGAAAGAGAATCAGAAGACTTTAGTGAAGAGAAAGGACAATAAAAGAACAGAATTAAGGAAGATAGAAGATGGAGATAATGCCACTAAAATGTCAGGGGTTACAGGAAGACAAAAGATGGTGATTGACGTTGCAGTTGAATTTTTGGAGACTATAGGATAGTGAAATCAGAAGAAAGCTCTACAAGCGAGATTTGTGAGCAAAGAAAATATTAGAGTAGAATTTGCGGTTGCACCAAACAATTTCAATAATAAAACCCTGAAACCTATTTGCCAATCTGGTAATACATATAAATTCACGCGGTCAAGGTACAAAGGAAGAGAATTCATTAAAACAAATGCCACGAAAATATTTATAGAAAAGACAGAGGGAAGCCACGTTATATCGGTGGAATGTGACTGAAGTCGAGATGTCAGGTAAAGACTGATGATATTGCAGACTCTTCTTTGGATTTTGTTGAGAATCTCTGGATATATAACAGGGGTACCACTGGCAGCAATATTAAATGCATGGTAGATTTATAAATAAATGGCCGACCGTTTGTTTTCTAATAATGCGATCCAGGTTCGAATATCACCAAGGTCGATTTATCAGAGAGTTTTATGCGATCAATTTGAAAAATGCCTGAAAACAATACCATGGTCAAATTGGGTAGACAGGATTGTTTGGAAGCCGTCGATGTTTGTGTTAGCACGGAGTAATAAGTCAGAGTGACCGATGGTTTTGTGTTTACTGCCATTGTTAAAATCCTACCAAGCAAAAAAACACTGTAATTATGATCAGCTCAGTATAGTTGCAGTCAACACCAGAGGTGGCCTTCGTGGGTGTTGAACAGGTATAAATGTGCTTGAGTATCTATCTATCTATCTATCTATCTATCTATCTATCTATCTATCTATCTATCTACTAGCAGCATGGCCCGGCGTTGCCCGTGCTTGATTAAAAAATTGTACGACTCATACAGCAATCGGTATCAATTGACTTAAAATATTTTTGCCCTTCCTTGCCTTTAAAGGAGTGCCCTTTGTCGTGCTGATGTTGCTACATGCCTTACTTCTTGCCTATCTCACACTGCGAATTTTTCTAAGCTCTATACTAAACATTAAATCTGTTACGAAAAAAGAACTAAACAAAATGAACACAAAACGATCAGCTTTATAAAAGGATTCGTAACTGGAAAAGCCGAATGAAAAAAGAATGTTAACAACAAATACTTTTTCACATCCAAACCCAGTTCTGCGGAATCAGAATCAACGTTGAGTTTAAGCAAGCGAATGAGCCAATTGGAGTAAAGTGCCATGCAGATTTAAATTTTTCCCACTTGTGACGAATGCAGCTATCGATTTTTTTTTGCATGTTAGCATGCTAGTTAACATTCGTGTCAGTTAGCTGTTGGCTCTCACGCTGGCTAATAGAACCTTCCTGCCTATTCGTGGCAGCCTGTTATTGGCTCTCACTGTGGCCAGTAGAAAATGGCCGCAAACTACATGAAAACTGCCGTAGAAGCATGCAAAAATCGATTATTCCCACTATCGATGGGAGTTGGGAAATGCAAACTTTGAGCATGTGCATGTAAATTTTGGTGCAAATTAGTCGAAAATTGCGGCAGAGCATTCGTTACAAACACACACACACACACACACACACACACACACACACACACACACACACACACACACACACGTCCTGCCTTTTATAGATAGAGATCTATCTCGGTCTGCTCATATCTATCTATCTATCTATCTATCCATCTATCTATCTTTTAGTTAGTTCGAATCGAATTTCAGAGTTTTTTTTTTCGGAATTCTCATCTGAAGATTGCATTAACTGCACAAATCTGTATATATATAGCTCTGTTTCATAACATTGAGCACTTTATTCATAACCCCTCAAGAATAAATATACTTAGGTATGTGCAAGTTTTTGTGTGTGTATGTATATTTCTTATCCTACCCATTCCTATATATATATATATATATATATATATATATATATATGTGTGTGTGTGTGTGTATAAAGAGAGAGTGATAGATAGATAGATAGATAGATAGATAGATAGATAGAGAAACTGTAACTGTTGGGTGTTGGCCTAAAAGGTCACTTTTATATGTACATACGCTCTATCCCTGATATAACTCATAAATATTGCATATCTTAAAATTATATATATATATATATATATATATATATATATATATATAGTAGCGTCCAAAACTAAGGGACAAAATTTTAAAACCTAATATTTGTTAGAAATAACAACTGTGAAAAAGCTGAAATTTTGACAACTGGTAGTCGTTATCATCCATAATAACATACTAAAATTTGAATCATTTGCAAAGGATAGAAAAAGAATTATAACAATTATTTATTTATTTTCAAATTTGGAACGTCCAAAAGTAAGGGACAAAATTGAGAAAAACAATGTAAACAGTATGCTATATTCAATTGTTTTTTATTTCCTCTTAGTCATTTGTAAACGTTGCATCAGCCGGCACCATGGCGAAACGCCAAAAACTTGATTACTCTGTGAGACAAACTATTGTGAAGCTACACAAGGAAAAGCACACCATTAGAGAGATTTCAGAGAAAGTGAAACGTTCCAAGAGTGTTGTAGGCAGGGTTGTTAAATCCTACAATGATAATGACAAAATAGTTAGTGCTTTTAAAAACGGCAGACCCCGCAAAACTTTGGCAAGAGAAGATCGAATAATGCAGCGTATGTCATTAAAGGACCGTTTTCAGTCTTGCACAGAAATTAAAAGGGTTATGAATAGTACCTCATGTGTTAATGTGTCAAGACAGACTGTTTGTAGACGACTGCAAGAAATAGGGCTGTTTAATCGAACCCCAGGGAAGAAACCACTTGTTAGTTCGAAGAATAAGAAGAAGAAGTTTGCAAACAGGTATGTAATTTGGACATGAAAATTGGGCAAAAGTATTTTTCAGTGATCAAAGCAAGTTTAATTTATTTGGAAATGATGGAAAAAACAATGTAAAAGAGACATATTGGTGAAAGATTAAGTGCAAAATGTACTAAGAAAACTGTCAAGTTTGGGGCGGAAGCGTCATGGTATTTGGAATGTTTTCAGCCAAGGTACAACGCCTCTTGTCCGGTTACACACTCGTGTAAACGCGCAGATCTATAAAACATTGTTCAAGATCATGTTGCCAATCCTACAGAATTCAGGTTTCGATAGGGCTACCTTTATGCAAGATAATGCCCCATGTCACAAGCAAAGGTGGTATTGAGTTACCTAAGAGCAAGATTTGGAAATTATGGATTGGCCACCAAAGTCCTGACTTAAATCTAATAGAAAATCTTTGGAAGACCTTAGGGTGAAAGTTATGGAAAGAAATCCCACTAACACGGAGGATTTGTGGGTGAAGCTTCAAGAAGAATGGTCTAAAATTAGTATCGAGGATTGTCAAGAACTGATTTGTTCTTGTAGTCGAAGATGTGCAGTTGTCATTGAGAGCAAGGGCTCATTTACTAAATATTGATTGTACATGTATTTTTATTGTTTTTTTGCTGTTTACATTGTTTTTCTCTAATTTTGTCCCTTTTACTTTTGGACGTTCCAAATTTGAAAATAAATAAATAATTGTTATAATTCTTTTTCTATCCTTTTGCAAATGATTCAAATTTTAGTATGTTATTATGGATGATAACGACTACCAGTTGTCAAAATTTCAGCTTTTCACAGTTGTTATTTCTAAATAAATATTAGGTTTTAAAATTTTGTCCCTTAGTTTTGGACGCTACTGTATATGAAGAGAAACCGCAAACGTTTTTGCTTATAATGCGTATTTCTTTTAGTGTATATATTATATTTTATTCTTCATAATTCTGCTACACGTGTTTCCGGTTTCGTGACCTTCTTCAGGCAAATAAAAGGAATCAATTTTTAAAGGAATAAATTTTCCTTATGTTCTTTCAATGTTTCAGTGTTCGTTTTCTGTATTTGTAGTGAGTCTTGATCTCATTTCTGGACTGTTGGCAAAAGTAAATTACGTTGATGTTACGTTGGTGCCAAAAATGGTCCCAACTTCGAAACACCAAACTTAATCATTCCTTACCATTCTTGTCACAGCACCTCCATTCACAGCTGTTGGCTGTAGACGTACTTCATAAGTAGCGTCGGTAATTTCGCCAATACCACCTTTCACGCTAACTGTTGGGTACGTTCGTGAAATGGATGTTAATTAATAGGCTGGCCGATTAAATAAATTGAAGTTTCGCTGAAGTAAATGTCGAGGGGTGGAGTTCCGGGTCACTAACCTGTTTCTAAAATGACCCAGTAATGACACACAGTGCTCAAGGAAAATGACAAGAAAACGAAAAGACAGATGGGCAGGAGCTAACAGACACACAGACAGATATGAAACGACTAAGAAAGACAGGCAGATATATGGAAGCTGACATAGATAGATAGATAGATAGATAGATAGATAGATAGATAGATAGATAGATAGAAGAAAGGAGAGTGAGAGAGACGACACGCTGACTTAGATAGATAGATAGATAGATAGATAGATAGATAGATAGATAGATAGATAGATCCAACATACATACATGCATACATACATATGATTTGGCATAGATAGATAGATAGATAGATAGATAGGGAGAGAGTAAGAGAGAGAGAGACAACATACTGACATAGATAGATAGATAGATAGATAGATAGATAGAAATAGCATTAGCTAGCTAGCTAGCTAGATAGATAGATAATGAACAGATTGACACAGATAGATAGATAGATAGATAGATAGATAGATAGATAGATAGATAGATAGATAGATAGATAGATAGATAGATAGATAGAACATTTTCATTTTTCTTTTTCTTACGTATTTAGATTCAAAATCTTTATTTGTTTTAGCTTTTAAAGAGATAAACAAATACAAGTTTACGGATCCAAATAAAGAAAACAAATCTTTCCTATTTAGCATCTCGTATCGATCTTACAGAATTGTAATTGATTATGGATATTGGATATTGAAGCAACTGCTGATGTAGACAAAGCGGCAAGTAAAGTCGATCAAAGCTTCGTAAATTGAATAAATATTTACAAGATAAACGTCATTTAATCAATAAATTAGCGTACACTGAAGTGGAATTGATATGCTGGATATGTGTTACAACTATTTTATCAAGGGTTTTGTGAATAATGTAGCAGATTATAAAAAATTATCATAAATTTAATAATATTTTACGGTTTTCACAAAATAAAAAGATTTGTGAATATTAAATAGCCTCAATACGATGTCATGAATAAATATAGGCATTATAGTCGTCTAAAACAAATATGGATGATTAGATCAATGATTGTCAAGCATTCTTCATTTTTCACTAGGATTTCTTTCATCTTCATTTCAATGGCTTTATTTCCACTTGTAGTATTAGTAGTAGTAATATTATCTGCAATTTTCATTAGATCAAGCATTGTCAAGCATTCTTCATTTTTCACTAGGATTTCTTTCATCTTCATTTCAATTGCTTTATTTCCACTTGTAGTATTAGTAGTAGTAATATTATCTACAATTTTCATTAGATCAAGCATTGTCAAGCATTCTTCATTTTTCACTAGGATTTCTTTCATCTTCATTTCAATTGCTTTATTTCCACTAGTAGTATTAGTAGTAGTAATATTATCTACAATTTTCATTAGATCAAGCATTGTCAAGCATTCTACATTTTTCACTAGGATTTCTTTCATCTTCATTTCAATTGCTTTATTTCCACTAGTAGTATTAGTAGGAGTAATATTATCTGCAATTTTGATTAGATCAAGCATTGTCAAGCATTCTTCATGTTTCACTAGGATTACTTTCATCTTCATTTCAATTGCTTTATTTCCACTTGTAGTATTAGTAGTAGTAATATTATCTGCCATTTTCATTAGATCAAGCATTGTCAAGCATTCTTCATTTTTAACTAGGATTTCTTTCATCTTCATTTCAATTGCTTTATTTCCACTTGTAGTATTAGTAGTAGTAATATTATCTGCAATTTTCATTAGATCAAGCATTGTCAAGCATTCTTCATTTTTCACTAGGATTTCTTTCATCTTCATTTCAATTGCTTTATTTCCACTTGTAGTATTACTAGTAGTAATATTATCTGCAATTTTCATTAGATCAAGCATTGTCAAGCATTCTACATTTTTCACTAGGATTTCTTTCATCTTCATTTCAATTGCTTTATTTCCACTTGTAGTATTAGTAGTAGTAATATTATCTGCAATTTGGATTAGATCAAGCATTGTCAAGCATTCTTCATGTTTCACTAGGATTACTTTCATCTTCATTTCAATGGCTTTATTTCCATTTGTAGTATTAGTAGTAGTAATATTATCTGCAATTTTCATTAGATCAAGCATTGTCAAGCATTCTTCATTTTTCACTAGGATTTCTTTCATCTTAATTTCAATTGCTTTATTTCCACTAGTAGTATTAGTAGTAGTAATATTATCTGCAATTTTGATGAGATCAATCATTGTCAAGCATTCTTCATGTTTCACTAGGATTTCCTTCATCTTCATTTCCATTGCTTTATTTCCACTAGCAGTATTAGTAGTAGTAATATTATCTGCAATTTTGATTAGATCAAGCATTGTCAAGCATTCTTCATTTTTCACTAGGATTTCTTTCATCTTCATTTCAATTGCTTTATTTCCACTTGTAGTATTAGTAGTAGTAATATTATCGGCAATTTTCATTAGATCAAGCATTGGCAAGCATTCTTTTTTTTTCACTAGGATTTCTTTCATCTTAATTTCAATGGCTTTATTTCCACTAGTAGTATTAGTAGTAGTAATATTATCTGCAATTTGGATTAGATCAAGCATTGTCAAGCATTCTTCATTTTTCACTAGGATTTCCTTCATCTTCATTTCAATTGCTTTATTTCCACTAGCAGTATTAGTAGTAGTAATATTATCTGCAATTTTGATGAGATCAAGCATTGTCAAGCATTCTTCATGTTTCACTAGGATTTCCTTCATCTTCATTTCAATTGCTTTATTTCTACTAGTAGTATTAGTAGTAGTAATATTATCTGCAATTTTGATTAGATCAAGCATTGTCAAGCATTCTTCATCTTTCACTAGGATTTCCTTCATCTTCATTTCAATTGCTTTATTTCCACTAGTAGTATTAGTAGTAGTAATATTATCTGCAATTTTCATTAGATCAAGCATTGTCAAGCATTCTTCATTTTTCACTAGGATTTCTTTCATCTTCATTTCAATTGCTTTATTTCCACTAGTAGTATTAGTAGTAGTAATATTATCTGCAATTTTCATGAGATCAAGCATTGTCAAGCATTCTTCATTTTTTTCACTAGGTTTTTTTCATCTTCATTTCAATTGCTTTATTTCCACTAGTAGTATTAGTAGTAGTAATATTATCTGAAATTTTCATTAGATCAAGCATTGTCAAGCATTCTTCATTTTTCACTAGGATTTCTTTCATCTTCATTTCAATTGCTTTATTTCCACTAGTAGTATTAGTAGTAGTAATATTATCTGCAATTTTCATTAGATCAATCATTGTCAAGTATTCTTCGTTTTACACTAGGATTTCTTTCATCTTCATTTCAATTGCTTTATTTCCACTAGTAGTATTAGTAGTAGTAATATTATCTGCAATTTTCATTAGATCAAGCATTGTCAAGCATTCTTCATTTTTCACTAGGATTTCTTTCATCTTCATTTCAATTGCTTTATTTCTACTAGTAGTATTAGTAGTAGCAATATTATCTGCAATTTTCATTAGATCAAGCATTGTCAAGCATTCTTCATTTTTCACTAGGATTTCTTTCATCTTCATTTCAATTGCTTTATTTCCGCTAGTAGTATTAGTAGAAGTAATATTATCTGCAATTTTCATTAGATCAAGCATTGTCAAGTATTCTTCGTTTTACACTAGGATTTCTTTCATCTTCATTTCAATTGCTTTATTTCCACTAGTAGTATTAGTAGTAGTAATATTATCTGCAATTTTCATTAGATCAAGCATTGTCAAGCATTCTTCATTTTTTTCATCTTCATTTCAATTGATTTCTTTCATCTTCATTTCAATTGTCAAGCTTTTCATTTTCTACTAGTAGTATTAGTAGTATTAATATTATCTGCAATTTTCATTAGATCAAACATTGTCAAGCATTCTTCATTTTTCACTAGGAATTCTTTCATCTTCATTTCAATGGCTTTATTTCCACTAGTAGTATTAGTAGTAGTAATATTATCTGCAATTTTCATTAGATCAAGCATTGTCAAGCATTCTTCATTTTTCACTAGGAATTCTTTCATCTTCATTTCAATGGCTTTATTTCCACTAGTAGTATTAGTAGTAGTAATATTATCTGCAATTTTCATTAGATCAAGCATTGTCAAGCATTCTTCATTTTTCACTAGGATTTCTTTCATCTTCATTTCAATTGCTTTATTTCCACTAGTAGTATTAGTAGTAGTAATATTATCTGCAATTTTCATTAGATCAAGCATTGTCAAGCATTCTTCATTTTCACTAGATTTTCTTTTCATCTTCATTTCAATTGCTTTATTTCCACTAGTAGTATTATTAGTAGTAATATTATCTGCAATTTTCATTAGATCAAGCATTGTCAAGCATTCTTCATTTTTCACTAGGATTTCTTTCATCTTCATTTCAATTGCTTTATTTCCACTAGTAGTATTAGTAGTAGTAATATTATCTGCAATTTTCATTAGATCAATCATTGTCAAGTATTCTTCGTTTTACACTAGGATTTCTTTCATCTTCATTTCAATTGCTTTATTTACACTAGTAGTATTAGTAGTAGTAATATTATCTGCAATTTTCATTAGATCAAGCATTGTCAAGCATTCTTCATTTTTCACTAGGATTTCTTTCATCTTCATTTCAATTGCTTTATTTCCACTAGTAGTATTAGTAATAGTAATATTATCTGCAATTTTCATTAGATCAAGCATTGTCAAGCATTCTTCATTTTTCACTAGGATTTCTTTCATCTTCATTTCAATTGCTTTATTTCCACTAGTAGTATTAGTAGTAGTAATATTATCTGCAATTTTCATTAGATCAAGCATTGTCAAGCATTCTTCATTTTTCACTAGGATTTCTTACATCTTCATTTCAATTGCTTTATTTCCACTAGTAGTATTAGTAGTAGTAATATTATCTGCAATTTTCATTAGATCAAGCATTGTCAAGCATTCTTCATTTTTCTCTAGGATTTCTTTCATCTTCATTTCAATTGCTTTATTTCCACTAGTAGTATTAGTAGTAGTAATATTATCTGCAATTTTCATTAGATCAAGCATTGTCAAGCATTCTTCATTTTTCTCTAGGATTTCTTTTCATCTTCATTTCAATTGCTTTATTTCCACTAGTAGTATTAGTAGTAGTAATATTATCTGCAATTTTGATTAGATCAAGCATTGTCAAGCATTCTTCATTTTTCACTAGGATTTCTTTCATCTTCATTTCAATTGCTTTATTTCCACTAGTAGTATTAGTAGTAATAATATTATCTGCAATTTTCATTAGATCAAGCATTGTCAAGCATTCTTCATTTTTCACTAGGATTTCTTTCATCTTCATTTCAATTGCTTTTATTTCCACTAGTAGTATTAGTAGTAGTAATATTATCTGCAATTTTCATTAGATCAAGCATTGTCAAGCATTCTTCATTTTTCACTAGGATTTCTTTTATCTTCATTTCAATTGCTTTATTTCCACTAGTAGTATTAGTAGTAGTAATATTATCTGCAATTTTGATTAGATCAAGCATTGTCAAGCATTCTTCATTTTTCACTAGGATTTCTTTCATCTTCATTTCAATTGCTTTATTTCCACTAGTAGTATTAGTAGTAGTAATATTATCTGCAATTTTCATTAGATCAAGCATTGTCAAGCATTCTTTTCACTAGCATTTCTTCATTTTTCACTAGGATTTCTTTTATCTTCATTTCAATTGCTTTTCATTTTTCCACTAGTAGTATTAGTAGTAGTAATATTATCTGCAATTTTCATTAGATCAAGCATTGTCAAGCATTCTTCATTTTTCACTAGGATTTCTTTCATCTTCATTTCAATTGCTTTATTTCCACTAGTAGTATTAGTAGTAGTAATATTATCTGCAATTTTCATTAGATCAAGCATTGTCAAGCATTTTTCATTTTTCACTAGGATTTCTTTCATCTTCATTTCAATTGCTTTATTTCCACTAGTAGTATTAGTAGTAGTAATATTATCTGCAATTTGATTAGATCAAGCATTGTCAAGCATTCTTCATTTTTCACTAGGATTTCTTTCATCTTCATTTCAATTGCTTTATTTCCACTAGTAGTATTAGTAGTAGTAATATTATCTGCAATTTTCATTAGATCAAGCATTGTCAAGCATTCTTCATTTTTCACTAGGATTTCTTTCATCTTCATTTCAATTGCTTTATTTCCACTAGTAGTATTAGTAGTAGTAATATTATCTGCAATTTTCATTAGATCAAGCATTGTCAAGCATTCTTCATTTTCACTAGGATTTCTTTCATCTTCATTTCAATTGCTTTATTTCCACTAGTAGTATTAGTAGTAGTAATATTATCTGCAATTTTCATTAGATCAAGCATTGTCAAGCATTCTTCATTTTCTCTAGGATTTCTTTCATCTTCATTTCAATTGCTTTATTTCCACTAGTAGTATTAGTAGTAGTAATATTATCTGCAATTTTCATTAGATCAAGCATTGTCAAGCATTCTTCATTTTTCTCAATGGCTTTATTTCTACTAGTTTTCTAGTAGTTTTTTCATCTTCATTTCAATTGCTTTTTTCATCTTCATTTCACTAGTAGTATTAGTAGTAGTAATATTATCTGCAATTTTCATTAGATCAAGCATTGTCAAGCATTCTTCATTTTTCACTAGGATTTCTTTCATCTTCATTCCAATTGCTTTATTTCCGCTAGTAGTATTAGTAGTAGTAATATTATCTGCAATTTTCATTAGATCAAGCATTGTCAAGTATTCTTCATTTTTCACTAGGATTTCTTTCATCTTCATTTCAATGGCTTTATTTCCACTAGTAGTATTAGTAGTAGTAATATTATCTGCAATTTTCATTAGATCAAGCATTGTCAAGCATTCTTCGTTTTTCACTAGGATTTCTTTCATCTTCATTTCAATGGCTTTATTTCCACTAGTAGTATTAGTAGTAGTAATATTATCTGCAATTTTCATTAGATCAAGCATTGTCAAGCATTCTTCATTTTTCACTAGTTTCTTTTTCATCTTCATTTCAATTGCTTTATTTCCACTAGTAGTATTAGTAGTAGTAATATTATCTGCAATTTTCATTAGATCAAGCATTGTCAAGCATTCTTCATTTTCACTAGGATTTCTTTCATCTTCATTTCAATTGCTTTATTTCCACTAGTAGTATTAGTAGTAGTAATATTATCTGCAATTTTCATTGATAGATTGTCAAGCATTGTCAAGGATTCTTCATTTTTCACTAGTTTTCATTATTATCTTCATTTCAATGGCTTTATTTCCATTTCAGTAGTATTAGTAGTATTAGTAATATTTATCTGCAATTTTCATTAGATCAAGCATTGTCAAGCATTCTTCATTTTTCACTAGGGATTTCTTTCATCTTCATTTCAATTGCTTTTATTTCCACTAGTAGTATTAGTAGTAGTAATATTATCTGCAATTTTCATTAGATCAAGCATTGTCAAGCATTCTTCATTTTTCACTAGGATTTCTTTCATCTTCATTTCAATGGCTTTATTTCCACTAGTAGTATTAGTAGTAGTAATATTATCTGCAATTTTCATTAGATCAAGCATTGTCAAGCATTCTTCATTTTTCACTAGGATTTCTTTCA
This sequence comes from Acanthosepion pharaonis, assembly GCA_903632075.3. NCBI lineage: Eukaryota > Metazoa > Mollusca > Cephalopoda > Sepiida > Sepiidae > Acanthosepion > Acanthosepion pharaonis. The sequence continues at coordinate 516,831 of CAHIKZ030000839.1, read as the reverse complement.
TCTTCATTTCAATTGCTTTATTTCCACTAGTAGTATTAGTAGTAGTAATATTATCTGCAATTTTGATTAGATCAAGCATTGTCAAGCATTCTTCATTTTTCACTAGGATTTCTTTCATCTTCATTTCAATTGCTTTATTTCCACTAGTAGTATTAGTAGTAGTAATATTATCTGCAATTTTGATTAGATCAAGTAGTTTAGTAGTAGTAATATTATCTGCATTGTTAGATCAAGCATTGTCAAGCATTCTTCATTTTTCACTAGGATTTCTTTCATCTTCATTTCAATTGCTTTATTTCCACTAGTAGTATTAGTAGTAGTAATATTATCTGTTTTGATTAGATCAAGCATATTCTTCATTTTCACTAGGATTTCTTTTCATCTTCATTTCAATGTTTTTTTAGAGTCAAGCATTTTTTTCATTAGATCAAGCATTCTTCTTCATTTTTTCACACTAGGATTTCTTTCATCTTCATTTCAATTGCTTTATTTCCACTAGTAGTATTAGTAGTAGTAATATTATCTGCAATTTTGATTAGATCAAGCATTGTCAAGCATTCTTCATTTTTCACTAGGATTTCTTTCATCTTCATTTCAATTGCTTTATTTCCACTAGTAGTATTAGTAGTAGTAATATTATCTGCAATTTTGATTAGATCAAGCATTGTCAAGCATTCTTCATTTTCACTAGGATTTTCTTTCATCTTCATTTCAATTGCTTTTATTTCCACTAGTAGTATTAGTAGTAGTAATATTATCTGCAATTTTGATTAGATCAAGCATTGTCAAGCATTCTTCATTTTTCACTAGGATTTCTTTTCATCTTCATTTCAATTGCTTTATTTCCACTAGTAGTATTAGTAGTAGTAATATTATCTGCAATTTTGATTAGATCAAGCATTGTCAAGCATTCTTCATTTTTCACTAGGATTTCTTTTCATTTCATTTTGCATTTCCACTAGTAGTATTAGTAGTAGTAATTATCTGCAATTTCATTTCATCAAGCATTCTTCATTTTTCACTAGGATTTCTTTCATCATTCTTCATTAGTAGTAGTAATATTATCTGCAATTTTGATTAGATCAAGCATTGTCAAGCATTTCTTTTTCACTAGGATTTCTTTCATCTTCATTTCAATTGCTTTTCATTTCCACTAGTAGTATTAGTAGTAGTAATATTATCTGCAATTTTCATTAGATCAAGCATTGTCAAGCATTCTTCATTTTTCACTAGGATTTCTTTCATCTTCATTTCAATGGCTTTATTTCCACTAGTAGTATTAGTAGTAGTAATATTATCTGCAATTTTGATTAGATCAAGCATTGTCAAGCATTCTTCATTTTTCACTAGGATTTCTTTCATCTTCATTTCAATGGCTTTATTTCCACTAGTAGTATTAGTAGTAGTAATATTATCTGCAATTTTCATGAGATCAAGCATTGTCAAGCATTCTTCATTTTTCACTAGGATTTCTTTCATCTTCATTTCAATTGCTTTATTTCCACTAGTAGTATTAGTAGTAGTAATATTATCTGAAATTTTCATTAGATCAAGCATTGTCAAGCATTCTTTCATTTTTTCACTAGGATTTCTTTCATCTTCATTTCAATTGCTTTATTTCCACTAGTAGTATTAGTAGTAGTAATATTATCTGCAATTTCATTAGATCAATCATTGTCAAGTATTCTTCGTTTTACACTAGTATTTTTCATCTTCATTTCAATTGCTTTATTTCCACTAGTAGTATTAGTAGTAGTAATATTATCTGCAATTTTCATTAGATCAAGCATTGTCAAGCATTCTTCATTTTTCACTAGGATTTTTTCATCTTCATTTCAATTGCTTTATTTCTACTAGTAGTATTAGTAGTAGCAATATTATCTGCAATTTTCATTAGATCAAGCATTGTCATTCTTCATTTTCACTAGGATTTCTTTTCATCTTCATTTCAATTGCTTTATTTCCGCTAGTAGTATTAGTAGAAGTAATATTATCTGCAATTTTCATTAGATCAAGCATTGTCAAGTATTCTTCGTTTTACACTAGGATTTTCATCTTCATTTCAATTGCTTTTATTTCCACTAGTAGTATTAGTAGTAGTAATATTATCTGCAATTTTCATTAGATCAATCATTGTCAAGTATTCTTCGTTTTATTACTTAGATTTCTTTCATCTTCATTTCAATTGCTTTATTTCCATTAGTAGTATTAGTAGTAGTAATATTATCTGCAATTTTCATTAGATCAAAAATTGTCAAGCATTCTTCATTTTTCACTAGGATTTCTTTCATCTTCATTTCAATTGCTTTATTTCTGCTAGTAGTATTAGTAGTAGCAATATTTTCTCGCTTGTCAATTTTCATTTTTTCATTAGAATTCTTTCATTAGATCAACATTGTCAAGCATTCTTCATTTTTCACTAGATCAAGCTTTTGTCAAGCATTTCATTTTTCACTAAAATTCTTTCATCTTCATTTCAATGGCTTTATTTCCACTAGTAGTATTAGTAGTAGTAATATTATCTGCAATTTTCATTAGATCAAGCATTGTCAAGCATTCTTCATTTTTCACTAGGAATTTTTTTCATCTTCATTTCAATGGCTTTATTTCCACTAGTAGTATTAGTAGTAGTAATATTATCTGCAATTTTCATTAGATCAAGCATTGTCAAGCATTCTTCATTTTTCACTAGGATTTTTTCATCTTCATTTCAATTGCTTTATTTCCACTAGTAGTATTATTAGTAGTAATATTATCTGCAATTTCATTAGATCAAGCATTGTTTACAAGCATTCTTCATTTTTGCATTTACACTAGGATTTAGTTTATTATCATCTTCATTTCAATTGTCAAGTTTTATTTCACTTTCAGTTTTTCTTACTAGTAGTAGTAATATTATCTGCAATTTTCATTAGATCAAGCATTTTCATTAGATCAATCATTGTCAAGTATTCTTCTTTTTACTAGGTTTCTTTCATTTTCATTTCAATTGCTTTTATTTACACTAGTAGTATTAGTAGTAGTAATATTATCTGCAATTTTCATTAGATCAAGCATTGTCAAGTTCTTCATTTTTTTCTTCTAGGTTTTCTTTCATCTTCATTTCAATTGCTTTATTTCCACTAGTAGTATTAGTAGTAGTAATTTATCTGCAATTTTCATTAGATTTGTCAAACGTTATTTTCATTTTTCTCTAGGATTTCTTTTCATCTTCATTTCAATTGCTTTATTTCCACTAGTAGTATTAGTAGTAGTAATATTATCTGCAATTTTCATTAGATCAAGCATTGTCAAGCATTCTTCATTTTTTCACTAGGATTTCTTTCATCTTCATTTCAATTGCTTTATTTCCACTAGTAGTATTAGTAGTAGTAATATTATCTGCAATTTTCATTAGATCAAGCATTGTCAAGGATTTCTTTCATTCTTCATTTTTTATTTCACTAGTAGTATTAGTATTAATATTTCTGCAATTTTCATTTTGTCAATTCTTCATTTTCACTTTTTATTTCATTTTCAATTGCTTTATTTTCTAGTAGTATTAGTAGTAGTAATATTATCTGCAATTTTCATTAGATCAAGCATTGTCAAGCATTCTTCATTTTTCACTAGGATTTTCATCATCTTCATTTCAATTGCTTTATTTCCACTAGTAGTATTAGTAGTAGTAATATTATCTGCAATTTTCATTAGATCAATCATTGTCAAGCATTGTTCGTTTTACAAGCATTTCTTTATTTTTTTCACTAGTAGTATTAGTAGTAGTTTTATCATCTTCATTTCAATGGCATTTTCATTTTCACTAGTAGTTCATTTCAATTGTAGTTCCACTAGTAGTATTAGTAGTAGTAATTTTGCAATTTTCATTAGATCAAGCATTGTCAAGCATTCTTCATTTTTCACTAGGATTTCTTTCATCTTCATTTCAATTGCTTTATTTCCACTAGTAGTATTAGTAGTAGTAATATTATCTGCAATTTTGATTAGATCAAGCATTGTCAAGCATTCTTCATTTTTCACTAGGATTTCTTTTCATCTTCATTTCAATGGCTTTATTTCCACTAGTAGTATTAGTAGTAATATTATCTGGGTAATTTTGATTAGATCAAGCATTGTCACATTTTCATTTTTCACTAGGATTTCTTTTCATCTTCATTTCAATGGCTTTATTTCCACTAGTAGTATTAGTAGTAGTAATATTATCTGCAATTTTGATTAGATCAAGCATTGTCAAGCATTCTTCATTTTTCACTAGGATTTCTTTCATCTTCATTTCAATTGCTTTTATTTCCACTAGTAGTATTAGTAGTAGTAATATTATCTGCAATTTTGATTAGATCAAGCATTGTCAAGCATTCTTCATTTTCACTCTTTCATTTCATTTCAATTGCTTTATTTCCACTAGTAGTATTAGTAGTAGTAATATTATCTGCAATTTTGATTAGATCAAGCATTGTCAAGCATTCTTCATTTTTTTCACTAGGATTTCTTTCATCTTCATTTCAATTGCTTTATTTCCTCTAGTAGTATTAGTAGTAGTAATATTATCTGCAATTTTGATTAGATCAAGCATTGTCAAGCATTCTTCATTTTTTCACTAGGATTTCTTTTCATCTTCATTTCAATGGCTTTATTTCCACTAGTAGTATTAGTAGTAGTAATATTATCTGCAATTTTGATTAGATCAAGCATTGTCAAGCATTCTTCATTTTTCACTAGGATTTCTTTCATCTTCATTTCAATTGCTTTTATTTCCACTAGTAGTATTAGTAGTAGTAATATTATCTGCAATTTTGATTCGATCAAGCATTGTCAAGCATTCTTCATTTTTTTCACTAGGATTTCTTTTTACATCTTCATTTCAATGGCTTTATTTCCACTAGTAGTATTAGTAGTAGTAATATTATCTGCAATTTTGATTAGATCAAGCATTGTCAAGCATTCTTCATTTTTCACTAGGATTTCTTTCATCTTCATTTCAATTGCTTTATTTCCACTAGTAGTATTTGTAGTAGTAATATTATCTACAATTTTCATTAGATCAAGCATTGTCAAGCATTCTTCATTTTTCACTAGGATTTCTTTCATCTTCATTTCAATTGCTTTATTTCCACTAGTAGTATTAGTAGTAGTAATATTATCTACAATTTTCATTAGATCAAGCATTGTCAAGCATTCTTCTTTTTTCACTAGGATTTCTTTCATCTTCATTTCAATTGCTTTATTTCCACTAGTAGTGAATTCAATATTGAATTCAATAGCTACACAAAAATTAAAAAGGTATAAGACAAGGATGTGCCTTCTCGCCGGACGTATTCAGCCTTTCTTCTATGTTCCATGTCTTTCTATGCACATTGCTTTGGGTGAAATATTCTTAACATACTTAGTCTTCCTTAAAACCATCATAATCATTACCATTTTGACTTTTCAGACATTTTTCTTCTGAAACCCAGTTTCATGTTCAACTTCCTTTTACTAAGAACCTACCAGTGCCAGTCACGCAGGAACCATGCTAGGGTCACGGCAGGCTAGATGAATTGGACGGCATGATTAGCCTTTTTATATAACAATTTAGGCGAATTATTGACCTCCGACTGATTTTTCCTATTCATCCCTAACCTGACAAACCCAAGACTAGCACGTCTTGCGTGGGAACACAAATAGATCCGTAGGTAATGGCAACTAGCCATGCAACTTAAGTATGCAGGTTTGCAAACACCTGAAACAATACCAACTCATCTCTGATATAGATAAATCATTATATATATATATATATATATATATATATATATATATTGAACAATAAAAAAATATTAAAAAATTAAAATTTTCAGACACACTGGGTTGTAGATTAATATTCTTTCGTTTTTTTATTATTAGATTCCTCAACTAGTTTCAGCCAAAATGGCCATCATCGGGAGAAGAAATATTTCTGCTTGCTGATAGCAGTAAACTACAGAAATGAATATCTTGATGGAGAAAATGAACTTTTGTCTGTAATTTTCATTTGTTTTTTTATTTTTTTTATCTTTTTAACATGAATCTTTTAACATTCCTTGTGTTGGTCAAACAGTCTCTTTTAAGTTGTTATTTGAGATAAGAGCTGGATGGATCTATGCTTCTCTGAATTCCCCTGGTCAGTTTGACAGTTTTATTGGTCCTGGAGAGGGGATGTGTCTCTGTTTAGTGCTTGTGTGTGTGTAATTTGGTTCTTAGGGAGTGAGTGAGTATAATATGTGTATGCGTGTGTATTGCTGTGGGTGTGTGTTATCATTTGGCTATATATATACATATATATATATATATATATATATATATATATATATATATATATATATATATATATGTATGTATCAATATATAAAATATCAATATATATATATATATATATATGCAGTCAGTGGTTTTTCAATCTGCTAGTCTGAATCACCTTCAAGAAGCGAGAGCAAGATCAAAGAGGTCCTCCAATCTAACAGTGACAACATCCCACAATCCTCACTCTTGCTCTATGTACTCTTTACAAATTACTTGTGGGTTTTAAGTGCAACCTAGGATAACTGAATCATTTGGTTAATTTGTCAGATCCTCATACGTCGAAATCGACTGGAGAGTCCATTATATATATATATATATATATATATATGAAAGAAAAATACAGAAAAAACAAAAATCTCAATATGCATTTATGTAGTATTAATGTTAAAATAAAGTCTGTATTTTTCTTTCATACTGTCGGATTTATATCCATATATTTGCTTACATATATATATATATATATATATATATATATATATATATATATATATATATGTATGTGTGTGTGAATTGAAATCAAATATATATCAAATATGGATCAGAATCCAGCCGAATCATGTCAGTTTGGTGATCAATTAGAGATCTCGAGTGTTGTACACTCACACACATATATATATACTAGCTTAAAAGACATTGTATCGGGCGGAATTTAAGCTATCTTCTGCGGAAGGCTGTCGATTGGACCTTCATCGCAATATCTAAGGAGGGGTAGATACGATAGGTAGCAAGAAACTAGAGAAGAACTCAAAAGTTATAATGTTGAGTGTCGTATACATACATATATATATATGCCACCATTTATCTTTTCACGGTGCCTTAGACTCAACACGGAGACCTACATGAAGTGCCTTGGGGCGATAGTGCTTCCCTGTGCCAAGAAGGTGGCTACTGGAAGACATTATTATCTGGCAACAGGACGCTGCACCATGCCACACAAGTAGGAGAACCCAGTCATGTCTGTCAAACAATTTCTGCGACCACACCATTCCTTACAACTGGCCACTTAACTCCTGAGACCTCGACCTCCTTGATTATTATACGTGGGACGCAGGTGAGCGAGAGAAGAACAAAACTCCTTGTAACATCAAAGATGAAGTGAAGGCAAGGATTGTGACAAACATTCACTTACTTAAACAAGGAGACCATCCAGAAGAGTTGCAGGAGATCCCGAAGTCGTCTGGAAGCCGTGGTTGACGCCAATGGCGATTTTATTGAATAAATTTACTCTTCAGTATTTCAAGATATTTTCGTGTAATTTTGGTAAATATATCTGTTAAAATGAGATGTCAGTGTTAGTTTCATTTTGGCGTCATTTAGACGACAATTTATCCATCGCACCCAGCACTTCTGTTAAAATGAGATGTCAGTGTTATTTTCGTTTTGGCGTCATTTAGACCACAATTTATCCATCGCACCCTATACACCTGATGAAAACCGGTCGAAAGGTTGTGATAGCAAAGATGAGCCCAACAGTCCGAATATAAATAAAGCAAATATTAATTAATAATAAATAATCATTATGACACGATAAAGAACAAACAGGAAAATTTTATAGCTTTAATATGTTTTCAGTCAGTCTTATACAGGACTGAAAATTAACGAAATTTTCCTGTCTTTAAGTCTGAGAATATTTTGCACCCCACCCCACCCCTGGCAAGCCAAACAGACAAAAAATAGAGAAATTTCATTTTTAAATGGTAACTTTTATGCTTATTTTTGCTTTAATTTTGTACAAATACGACAAAGTACCATAGCGCGTGACCCCAAATTTTCATTTATAAAAAATGATTTTGTCAGGTATCATGGGAGTTCCTTTTTTGAGAGACCAAACTACAATAGACTTACCAATTTCCTCAATGTCTTTATCCCGTCTTCTCGTTAAATAAGTTACAAAATGTAAAAGAGAATGAAAAGTATCATTAGTAACGCTACACTCGTAAACAACCGAACGAGAAAGAGCATGAATAGATTGCTCCTTGTTGAGGTAAAAAAATTACCGTATATACATACGTGTATCAAAAAGTAAAAGAGAATGATAAAAGTATTGTTAGTAACGCTATACTTGTTGTGTAAACGCCTACAGCCATAAACAACCGAACGGGAAAGAGGTAAACATCTTATAAACGTAAACAATGAAAAAGATGCATATTCGTTATGTTTGTATTTTATAATACGATACAAATATGTGAATATTACATGCATTATTAATGGATACAGTTAAATAAAACATCAGTTTTATCAAAATCATGTTTATTTTAAATACAGCTGTACATGGATATATAGTTTGGTCAACAGTGTAGTCAGGGCCAGCAATGCATACGCTAATTCTATATCTCGCTTAAAGTTAGCTTCAAAATTAGTTCTTCAAAATTCGCATGATACGCGAGTATATACGACATCTATCTATCTATCTATCTATCTATCTATATATATATATATATTCATACATATTTCATTAAATAATATAGACAAGTATATTAAACAATACACGGACAAGAATGTGATGATAGTCTGTTTCTGTTTACATGGATGATTTCCAAGTAACGATAATCACGTGCATATAAGACGCTGGAAGCGAAAATCCCACCACTGCTCATGACGTCACACATGACCACGCGAGAAGTATTAAGTATGGGAAGCCGTTGGTATAATGTGTCTATAATTGATAACAGAAGCCATTGTAAACAGAAACAGACTATCATCTTGTCCGTGTATTGCTTAATATGTTGTACAGTAATTGCCATCTTTGATAATGGCTTATGTAAGCCGAAAGCTTAGATGGGATTAAAAAATATGTATCAATATTATAATTTTCTTTCTTCGTTTAATGATAATGTTATTAAGCTTATCAGACGATATGAAAAGAATTTACATAAAATAGACAACACTTGTCTATATTATTTAATGACACATGTATGAATGAAAAAATGCTGCCCAAATACACACAATTTATATATATATATATATATATATATATATATATATATATATATATATATATATTTTACTCGCGTGTCCTGAGACATTTGAAGGCCTAATTTTGAAGCTAATTTGACATGAGTAAATGGACATATAGTTTGGTCAACGGCGTAGTTAGGACCAGTAGTACATATGTTAATGTTATATCCCGTGTGTTATGGGGTCCACCCCTTTTTCATACAAGTGGACTCGACCAGTGTGTACTTGGACTGCTGCCGTTAAATACCCAGAGTCAGTCAGAGTAGGGAGAGCAGTGATTGTGATTGAGTTGGAGGAAGAGTAATAGTGTGAGGTAACCGCTTGTAGAAGTCACAGTTACGATCACATAGATTCTAAGGAAGTCCTACTTCGAGACTGGATTTACTCGACTGTGTATATATATTATTATTGCTACTAACCACGTTTCTGGATCTACTAACCGTATTACCAATTGTATTATTACGTCAATACATTTATTTGTTATATTTCATTCCTGCGTTTGTCATTCATTGGGGACCGAATTTCATCTCGGAATCCACAACACCGTGTATGATGTGACCACCTTAAAATTAGCTTCAAAATTAGGTATTCAAAAGTCGCACGATACGCGAATGTATACGGTATATTTTAATTCTTAGATAATAAAAATAAAGAGAAGAGAAAAATTTAAAAAAAAATGTTAAATTCTTAAATTAATTATATATTTAATAGTATGGTACCATTTGAAATAATGCCAGCACAATTAAATTGTGCTATTTTTAAACCGAGTTATTAGCATTTTTTGTTTCTTTTTTCCTAAAGTAAATATGGAGACATAACATTGGCTTTGGCTTGTTCTTGCAGCTATAATACCTCAGGAAATGACTTAAGGCCATGAATCCTCGATTTGCCAATTGGTCATTTAGACTTGATTCACTAAGGAATGATACCTGTATTGATTACCCACACTTGGCTTCAATAAGACGCCGTTAGAGGGAGCCTTTAAACATTTTAAAAAAAAATCATTTCACCCTCAAGTAAGAAAATAAAGTGCAAGGTGTTACTGAGTGTAAGAGTATATGAGGAAAAAAAAACTATTAAGGAGAGAGAACACTAAAAGAACAGGAATTAAGAAGACAAATAATAATGATTGACATTGCATTTAAACTTTTGAAATTAAACTTGACTGGGAAGCAAAAAGCCGGAAGAAAGTTGCACAACCTCAACGCCGGTCTTTTTCTGTTTCTTTTTATGTACCGTGTCCCTTCAGGGTGTTGGCGATCATGGCTCTCCACTTTCCCTATCCCTTATAGCTCTCAATATGTTTTGTCCCTTTGCTACTTCACGCGTTGCTTTCCCTTGTCTCTCTTTCCCTCTATTCGACCTTTGAGTATCAGATTCTCCAAGCCCTCCTTTCTTATTACGTGTCCCGGAAATTTCAGCTGTCTCTTCCTGATGTTAAGTATAATCTTCCTCCTTGTTTGCATCCTCTCCAAAACCTCATCGTTGTTCACACGCTCGGTCGATGATATCCTTAGCATCCTTCTGTAGAACCATACCTCCCCCGCCTCGAGTTTCTTCTTCATCTTTGAGAAAACCATTCAAAATTCGCTTCCGTAAAGGTCTTAAATTCAGATCAGATAATACGCCTGAGTTCTTAAAACTACAGATGAGGATTTATTCCAGTGTGGATTGTGTTCCATTTTTCGTCGTCTGCTCTAATAATAGTTCCCAGGAAGAAACAATAATAAATCGACTAACTGATAATAATTACTAATACTAACTAAATGGAATAGTAATTAAGAAGGAATCAGAACATTTTACTTCTAAGAATCATGAGGTTTATTTAATAGGTTTAAGGATGTAGATACATAAATAGCTTTCGTAATTCCGTACATTACTTGTGTACCGATGCGATTAAAAGCGCTTTTATCGTCTGCTCGTAGTTTGTGTCGGGTTAGCGACACCAGACGAACGAGCCGTGATCTGAAAAAGGAGAACAGCAGACGACGATTCAGCGGGATTGATGGCGGCGACCGCCACAATGGCAGACCTGCCGCGGTTAATTGCTTGCTACTCAATTGTTCAAGTGGAGATGCAGTTAAACTTAGCGGCGCTGCTTCTTGGGACGCGGCATTAACACCTTAGCTTTTCGGAAAATGCGATAAACTCGCCGGAATGCTTGTTTCTTTAGAACAGAAGTAATCAACATGTGGTATTTTGAGGTTCTTTTTTTTTCCTTCTTATCTTATTTCTTTTCTTTCTTTTTTTTTTCTTTCCTTCTTTCGGTCACATGTTACCTATTGTCTTCATTCTCCTTTCTTTCTTTCTTTCTTTCTTTCTTTCTTTCTTTCTTTCTTTCTTTCTTTTGTTCGTGCGTTCGTTCACGTAATTCTCTCTTCCTCTTTTGTCTACTTTCTTTTTCTTTCTTTCAGTTTTACAGTTCATCTTTCATTCTTTCTTGCTTGTTTGCTGCCACAACTTCCATCTATTTTTCTTTTCCTTCTCTCTTTCCATTTTATTGTTGCATTTTTATTTCCTTTCTTTCTTTCTTTCTTTCTTTCTTTCTTTCTTTCTTT
>CAHIKZ030000839.1:447500-497500 GCA_903632075.3 Acanthosepion pharaonis | reverse complement strand
AATAAATACACACCTCCCCCAACACTTGGGTAGCATTAAGCTATGGAGTCTTATAAAATGCCTGCTAAAAACGAATGCAATTCAAATCATGATCGAAGCTAATAAATCCACACGTCTGTGTTTTGTTTCTTTAATCGATAAATCAATTGGAAACACCTGACTGGTTTGTGACGGCTTAACGGAAATCAGTATAGACGGATTAACGAATTCTTTAAAACGTCTTCCTTTTTAGCCTCAAAAAATTTCCGTAGTTATGAAGATTTCGATATTGATATTAAAATTGATTTTAAAAGGAAAAGCTGTCAGATTTTGAGTTAGCGAATTGCGCTAAGCAAGATGCGTCTGATAAAGACGTTCTTTCTATCATTAGGCGTTTTGGGTGAATATTAACCAGTTTAGCTCTTTTGGGGTTAGGTCTTATGAAATGATAAATATTGATAAGGAAAAAGGGGCAAATATGGGCCTTCGCGCCCCCGCCAAAACAAAAAAAAAAAACACGTTTTTTTTTTTTTTCCATTGATACCGCTTTTATTTTAACCATGGCTGTGGAGTCGAAGTTGTGGAGTCGGAATCGGGGTCGAAAGCAATTAAGGGGTGATCAGAGTTGGACTCGGTAAAACTATATCGACCCCAACTCCAGTTGAATTTACACTTGATGTAGCACATCTTGCATTATAGAATTTTTATTTTTGTTATGTATTTTACATCCTGCAAAAGATTATATTTCAACTTCTGTTATAAAGTACTTTTATTTTTGTTTTGTACTTATTTCTTATTTGCAAATATATATATATATATATGTATGTGTATGTGTGTGTGTGTGTGTGGAAAGCGTGTGTATATAAATATAAACATATATATATATATATATATATATATATATATATATTAGTTAGTTAGTTTTTATGAAAAACTAGGTAATCCGTATGGTTAAACCTAAGTAGGATAAAATCCAGAGAGCTCAATGTAAATCCAGAGCAAATAATTTAAATAAAAACAGACCACTTTAAGATTCCATGTAATAAATTATTTCACCACAGCCCTTTTAAAAAGACTGTGGATCATCAGACTTTACTTCCCAAAAAAAAAAAAGAAAAAAAAGTCTTTTTTTTTGGAAGTAAAGTCTGATGATCTGTAGTCCTTTAAAAGGGCTGTGGTGAAATAATTTATTACATGGAACCTTAAAGTGGTCTACTTTTATTTAAATTATATATATATATATATATATATATATATATATATATATATATATATGGTACTTATTAGAAAAGCGCTCAATATCAGAGATAGAGCTAACATATTTGGTTGGATTGATCAATCCAACCAAATATATATATATATATATATATAATTATTTATATATATATATATATATATATATATATATATATATATATATATATATATATATATATATATATATATATAAAAGTCTTACATTATAGTATTTTTTTTATTATTATTGTTATTTCTTCTATATCGTTTCAAAAGATTTTGTCTCTAATTCTGTTGAAAATATTGAAGAATAAATAGGTATGATATAAAAGCTACAATATCTTTATTCTTTGATATAAACCAGTTATGATATAGGCCAACTCAAGTTAGGTGCATATGCATAGGCTTTGAGATTTGTAGGCCATAATCACTTAATATTGAAGAATGAATAAGTATGATATAAAGGCCACAATATCTTTATTCTTTGATATAAAACAGTTATAATGATATAGGCCTACTCAAGTTAGGCGCGTATTCATAGGCTTTGAGATTTGTAGGCCATAATCACTTAATTACTTAAAGAAGAGTCGGAGTCTGAGGTGCCAAAAATAGAGGAGTGGGATTCGGAGTCGGAGGTTTTGTGTTCCGATTCTGCAGTCCTGATTTTAACTCCCTTCAATCTTCTATATGTATTTCCTGATATATGAAATTTCTATTTGTTCTTATATGGGCCTGAATTTTTTCGGCACTAAAAATGAGACACGCCGAAGAAAGGGTTGTGAAAGCTTGCGTTAAACAATTCATTTGCTTTTAAAAGAAGAAAATAGCAAAAGGAGTCAGGTACTTACTGGAGAGATACAGGTAGCCGACCATTTTGTTTGAATTTTAATGGATCATATCTACGGGTTCCACTTGAGGTCAAGTGCGAGTTTGAGACCCAGTAGTCATTCAAGGCACGGCGCCTACCGGTTACCATGGAGAGGGAGTATGATGATGTAAGACCCGAAACCCCTAACGACCCTCGGCTAAAAACTTCACTGATGTTGTATGTATCAAACCGATTTATTTCACAAACGTCCATTGAATTCTCACTATCCTTCTGTAGAACCACATTTCTGGTGCCTCTGGTTTTCTCCTTATCCGTGGGAAGATTGCTCAACATTCACTGCTATATAAGAGGGCGGATAACATATACAGGGTGCGATGGATAAATTGTCGCCTAAATGACGCAAACATGAAAATAACGCCGACATCTCATATTAATAGATATACAGGGTGCGATGGATAAATTGTCGTCTAAACGACGCAAAAATGAAAATAACACTGGCATCTCATTTTAACAGATATACAGGGTGCGATGGGTAAATTGTCGTATAAATGACGCTAAAATGAAAATAACACTGACTTCATTTTGATAGATATACAGGGTGCGATGGATAAATTGTCGTATAAATGCCGCAAAAATGAAAATAACATTGACATCTCATTTTAACAGATACACAGGGTGCGATGGATAAATTGTCGTATAAATGACAAAAATGAAAATAAACACATTTTAACAGATATATACATGGTTGCGATGGATAAATTGTCGTCTAAATGACGCTAAAATGAAAATAACACTGACCTCATTTTAACAGATATACAGGGTGCGATGGATAAATTGTCGTATAAATGACGCAAAAATGAAAATTACACTGACATCTCATTTTAACAGATATATTTGCCAAAAATACACAAAAATATCTCCAAATACGAAAGAGTAAATTTATTCAATAAAATCGCCATTGGCTTCAACAATTACCTCAAGACGACTACAGAATCTCCTCCAACTATTCTGGACGGTCTCCTTGTTTAAGTTGGTGAATGTTGTCATAATCCTTGCCTTTAGTTCATCTTTGGTGTTACAAGGAGTTTTGTTGTTCTCTCTCTTATGTGGGGCCCACACATAATAATCAAGGGGGTTGCAGTCTGGGGAATTAGGTGGCCAGATGTAAGGGGCGATGTGTTTGTAGAAATTGATAGCCATGACAGGGTTCTCCTGCTTGTATGGCATGGTGCAGCGTCCTGTTGCCAGACATAGTTCTTCCAGCAGCCACTTTCTTAGCCCAGGGCAGCACTAACTTCTCAAGGCACTTGATGTAGATCTCCGTGTTAAGTCTGAGCTTCTGTGGGAAGATGAATGGAAGCATAACGTTGCCATTACTAGTTATCACTCCAAACACCTTGGTAATCGCAATTAGACTCATCCAACTCTTTTCAGATTCACTGTTCTCAGATTGACACTCAAACACTCTGCAATGTTCGTATTGAAGGTTCCGCTATTGATGCCAAGAGGTGCAGCATGCCGTTCCCAAATTTCTGGCAGAGTGAATTGCATCATGATCCTCTTTTACTCACAGACGGTGCCCAACTGACCCTACTATACTGTGCAGTCAACAAAATAAATAAATAAACAACGCGCATGCGCGAAATTAGAGATGTAAAATGGCGACAATTTCCCCATCGCACCCTGAAGAAATCCAACACGTTTTTCTATTGTCAAGCCTGTGCCCACCGACATTAAACCCCAGTAGTGTCACCAGCTTTCTTAGGATAGCCTTGCTGTAGATGTTGAGTATATCTGGGGAGAAGAAACGCCCTTGTCTTGCGCTTTTCCCAAACCCGGAGCTTATCAGCACCCTCCCCTATCTTTCTAGGAGTGAGGTTGGGATTGATATATATATATATGTGTGTGTGTGTGTGCGTATATATATATATATGTGTGTGTGTGTGTATAAATAAAATGAAAGAACAGTAAGATATATAATCCAGTGTTCTTATAGATATTTTTATTTTTACAAAATAGTGCTCAATGTAAATTTACAGAGCATTATTATTATAAATAAATTGATTTAAAATATGGTTTTTCACTACACAGTTCTAACCATGTTTCAAAAGTGGAAGGTCCGAATTTAATTTTGTGATTAAATTAAAGACATTAGTTCCATTTCATCCACAAGCGAATTTTTCGCTTGCGGATGAAATGAAACTAATGTCTTTACAAAATTAAATTAGGACCTTCCATTTTTGAAATGTGGTTAGAACTGTGTAGCGGAAAAACCATATTTTAAATCAATTTATTTATAATATATATATATATATATATATATATATATATATATATATATATATATATAATTATTATTATCATTATTATTATTATTATTATTTGGGGATTATAATGTATTAAAATGCGTTAATGAAATCGAAAATATTTTATAATGTTCATTTTCCTGGTCTTGTTGACACGTACTTTTCGCTCCCCACTCAGTCACTGATTCACACCTGCCCATCTGGGGGGGGTCCTATTAACCTCCACTCAGGTGTGATGGTAGAGTAACAGATAGCGATTCGAATTGAGGAATCGGAGAGCCGAGTTTGAATTACAGTCGAATCCATTACATTCACTTACGTACTAATACCCTTGGGAAAGGTATGAATCCTCTTCTTCTTCTCAATCCCCGCAGCTATGGGTAAATAACAGGACAGACCGGGTTCTATAGCCTTGGAATGCAACTGGTCTACCTCAGAAAGAAATGGCAACCTACTGCTTGAAAAAATATCTGCCTCGTCAGTCATGTATGGAAAGATACATGATCGCTTAAGCGCGTATCACACATAACACATAAATGACTAGCTGGGGTGGGTATCTAAAATTAACAATATAAATGAACTGCAATATTATTTACTTTATTTCGATAGATAGATTTTTTACAGGTTATCGATCTTTGCGTGTTTTTTGCCAAAACTTATTTTGGATTCTGAGAATAATTAGGGCCTTTACAAGTGAATATTGCACTGACATGTTTTTTGAGAAGAAGAATGATTTTTACAGATACTGTTTAACCCATAGCCAGGAGGAATAGATATATACATTTCCTAAGCCAACGAGCATTAAATTTGGTACACCGATTTCCCGTTCCGAGCAGATAGATAGATAGATAGATAGATAGATAGATAGATAGATAGATGCATACATATGAAAAAAGCTAGAGATGAACAGAATGAGAAGAAAAAAGGGGAGAAAGAAAGAAAGCTATGAAAAATAGGTAGATATATATTAACAGACTGAGATAGATAGATAGATAGATAGATAGATAGATAGATAGATAGATAGATAGATAGATCCATCCATACATCCATCCATACATACATACATAGGTATGAACAGACTGAGATAGATAAATAGATATGAAATACTTATATAGATAGATAGATAGATAGATAGATAGATATGAACAGACTGAGATAGATAGATATGAACATAGATAGATAGATAGATAGATAGATAGATAGATAGATAGATAGATAGATATGCACATACTTGATAGACATATAGATAGATAAATTGATAGATATGCACATACTTGATAGATAGATAGATAGATAGATAGAAACAGACTTGATAGATAGATAGATAGATAGATAGATAGATAGATAGATAGATATGAACAGACTTAGATAGATAGATAGATAGATACATACATACATACATATGAACAGAGATAGATAGATATGAATATACTTAGATAGATAGATAGATAGATAGATAGATAGATAGATAGATAGATAGATATAAACGGACTGAGATAGATAGATAGATAGATAGATAGATAGATAGATAGATAGATATAAACAGACTGAGATAGATAGATAGATATGAAAATGAGCTAGATTAAAATAACGAAATATGTAATAAGTAGATATCACGTAGAAAGAAAGAAAGAAAGAAAGAAAGAAAGAAAGAAAGAAAGAAAGAAAGACGCAAACAAAGAAAGACGAAAGACCTGGTGGAAGGGGAGTAAAAGACTGAGGTAGACAAAAGAAAATGAACGGAAAAGACATCGAATGCTGTAAGCGATCGATGTTGTTTGCCTGAAAACGTTTGATAATCACAAACACACAAACACACTGACTTGCCCGAAGCTCAAAACGAGAGAGGCTCCACCTAAATACACAATGTCTGCGATACGGTATCACGTGCCTAACTAAATTCTTCGGCCCCAAATCGCAATCGACATATTTGATTAAACACGGTCTTTTTTTTAACCTCTCCTCATCGTATTTGTTACAACGACAGCTTCTTTCCCAACAAGATGACCGCCTCTTCTCTGTGTCAACGTGACGACCACTTACTCACGTGAATTAAAACTCTTGATTACACACACATATTCGCCATTTCTTCCGTCCGACTACAGCGTTTCAAGCGGCTTGTCATCAGGAATTAATAAAGCCACTGAAAAAAGCGAGGCTTTTACTTAATTTATTGCATGTGGCTAAGGAAACACGGTTACTATAGATTACTATTACTTCACACCCAATTTACATAGCTTTTTTTAAAGTAAAAAGCAAAGCGAGAGTGCCTCTACCACGCAAGGGGTTACAGAGAGAAAGAGAGTGAGAGTAAGAGTAAAAGAGGAGTGTTTGAGGAAAGGATAAAGAGAAGGACAGGGATCAAGGTCAAGAAGATGTCGATTGACATTACATTTGGATATCTGAAGATTATAGCTATCAGGGAAGCAAGTGATAGAAAGGGAGTTCCACTAGTGGGAGGTGCGAGATAAGAAGCTGTTGGAGTAGAACAGATGGCTACATTTAACCGTTTCGACAGTGAAAGGGTGGGTCCGAGGTGCCAACCTAGTAGCACGCTTAAATTCATGCAGTTTGGGAACCAGAGAAAGTAGCTCGTCGGAGCAGTTGCTAAGAAAATACTTGTAGAAAAGACAGAGGGAAGCCACAGACCGTCCGTGAGATAACGACTGCAGACGGGATGCCAGATCAGGACCAACCATGTTGCATATCCGTCTCTGGAGTTTGTCGAGGACCTCGAGATAAACAGCGGGAGCAGCAGACCATATATGGCAGCAGTATTCCATGCAAGGACGAATGGTTGATTTGTAGATTTGAAAGATGGTCTCTGATATTACTTGACTTATTAGAATTTAATTTGTGAACGACTACTACAATATTTTACAAGTTCACGCCCCACAAGGTCAGATGTGGCACAAGGCCGAATTTAATGTGGGGTACCCGAGCCCGTAACCTCGGCCAAAAATTCCCCGAAGACCCCGTATAAAATGGCTTCGGGTAGCTGTTATCCGAGACGAGGCTCTGCCCTTCGACATTGCCTCGTCTGGGGATCCTCTTTGGCCAGAGGCAGAGAGTTTGACCAGCACAACTGTAGACGAATCTCCAACTACAGACCAACATACAGTATTTACTATTGTATTTATGTGAATGGGAACATATTCATTATCACCCGTAGGTATGCTACAACACTTTATGTGAACACTTTTTCTTCCTTTAAGTTAAAGGAATTTTCTTCTCCCCCTCTTTCTCTCGTATTTATATATATATATCCCTTTACCGTTTTGGTGTATGTAAATAAACATTGATATTAGTTAAAATCAGAATTCCTTGGAGAACTTAAATCATCAATTGCTTTTTGTAAAACAGGCCCCAGTTACTGAAAATCTGCTCTGAATTGTAAAATAAAAAATTCAATAAAACGAAGACATTATTTAATTAGAAAAGCTTTTGATTGCTTTAATGAATAAAATATATTATTGTCTTCAGAATAAAATTTTTCGAAGAATAATGAATTATAATAATTGTTTTATTTTTAAATAATTTTAATTAGAACAGTTTATAAAGTTTTAATTGTTTTCAATTTCTGCATTATTTTTTGTCGGTTAGGTGATATTGTTATTAAGTAAAAACTATATATACTAATCATAAATGGAAAAGCTTTCTACAATTCATCGAACACCAATATTTTTAAAAGAAATTTGAATTCATTTTGTGTGTATATAAGCGCCTACACGACTATACACGACATTATCAGAAAATAGCCGTAACTATAATAAATTTAAAGCGAAAGTACATAAAATTCAGTAAAACATTAGATTATGGAGAATATTTTCCTAATTTTTTTAAGATAGTTGGGTAGTTAAAAATTATATAAAAACCCACTCACGTTATATTCCTCAAGTAAATTTTACAGATATATCCACCGTACAAAAAAATTTGATAAACTTCCGTCTGTCATTCGAGCTGTCAATCTGACAACACCTAAAATATACACCTACCAACGTGTTCAATACATTTCGAGGATATTTTAAACTTAAAGTAATATTTGTTTCAAATCAGTTTAATTAAACTTTAAATCAGCTAATATTCCTCAAATAAAGTTTCAGAAAAGTACATTTTATTTTTGAAAGGTTTTTTTTTAATAAAGAGAATAACATGACTATGATCAATGGCTAAAATCAGTGAATGTTATTGATTTCAAAACGAAAACTCCTCCCAGGTAATTTAAATTAGTTATGAAATACAGCAAAGTATTTTGTTCATTGGAAATATTAAATTTAATTTATCAGCTTGAAATTAAAACTAAATTAAAAGCTACAAGAAAGATTTTTCATTTTTAAAAAATCATTTTAAACGTTAGGTATCGCAAATCTTTGGAAGTACTTAAAAACATATTAAAACGCAACATTAGAATAATGGCCCATGAGAAGGTGGATGAGGAATGTTCTCCCAACCAAGTTCTTCGATCTTTTATGACGTGATTCTTGCTGTGTGGGGTCGCGCATTGTCCTGACGAAACATCACCCCTTTTCGATTCACTAGAGCAGGTCTTTTTTTCCTCAAAGCCTGGTTCAAACGCTCTAATTGCTGACAGTATATTTGAGCATTAATTGCTGCATTAGGTGGTAAGAATTTAAAGTGGATTATTCCTTGGCGATCCCACCAGATTGAAAGAAGAACCTTTTGCCCATGAAGTTCCCTTCTCGGCAGTGGCTGGGGTCCTTCCCCTTTACCAAGCCACTGTCTACGACGCTTAACATTTCGATAAAAGATCCATTTTTCATCGCCAGTCACAAGTCTATCCAAAAAAGTTGAAACAAGTTGGCGAGAATGGAGAGAAGAGCAAATGTCAACTCGGGATTTGAGGTTGTTTTCAGACAATTCATGAGGCACCCATTTTCCAAGTTTAGGAACTTTTCCAAGTTGTTGAAGATGACGATGAACAGTTGTATGGTTTGAACTGAGAACCACTGCCAATTCCTCAACTGATAAAGCAGGATTTTCTTCAAGGGCTGCTTCAAGAAGCTTTTCATCAAACTCAACTGGACGTCCGGTTCGATCTTCATCTTCAAGGGTGAAATCTCCACCTCTGAATTTTGCAAACCATCTTCTGCAAGTTCTTTCATTCACATATTTCTCTCCATAAACTGAGTGAATGTTTCTAGCCGCTTCAGCTGCTGAGTTTCCTTTCTTGAACTCAGAAAGCATTATGTGCCTCAAATGATTCTTGGGTACTTCCATGTTAGCAGGATTTTAATCAAACAAAATTTAATTTTATTGTTCTCTGAAATAAAATTTGATCAGTTTAAATGCATCTAAACATAAAAATAATGTTCAGCTCCATTAGACATTATAAAATACTCTTTAAATTTCGTTCATTTTAACAAAAAGTTAGAATTCGGACAGAACTTATGGGATGACCTGATAGAATTATAAAGAAGCAGTTGAACCTTCAAGGACACTTAATGAGGAAAGGCGACTTGGAGAATGTGACACTCACAGGATATACTGAAGGCAAAGAGGAACAGAGGAAAGCAACGAATAACCTACCTAACGAGCTTGTGTGAATGTTTGGCAGAACAGAGATTAGAAAAGATAGCAAAATGACAAACATTGCTAAGAGCTACAAAGGACAAGAAGTTGTGGAGAGCCATGATCGCCCACGTTCTGAAGGGATACGGTACATAGCTGATGAAGATGAGGTTATGTCATAAATAATTTGTGTTTTTTTTTTGTTTATCAAATTGATTAAGAGATCCAATGAAAAAAAAGGATGACAAAACTAAGAGTATGATTTGGAGGTGATGAATAGACATAACTTATTAATAGCTAGAAAGAATAGGAAGTTGTGGAGAGCCATGATGCTCATATCCTGAAGGGACAGATCACATAGAAGTACATCTGTATTATCAGGATTGTTCAAAGATTTTTCAAACTTGGGCGAATTCGTAGAGCTTTCTGTGAACTCGTCATTAACAGTGCTTTAAGATTTTATTTTTTCAGGTTTCAAATTAATCAGATCTGTCTTCTCTTTTCGAATATCAAACAAAGCTGTATTCAAAACACGAAGCAAATCTTCTTTTGTACAATGTTTTCTGGCCATTTGTTTTTTTTTTTTGTTTTTTTTTTCTATTTCACGGTTAAAAATAACCCAGACATGTTCAAACAGATTCATGCCCGGTAACATTTTTTATGATTTTTTTTTTTTGTATAACAATGCATTTTAGAATATGTCAGCGTCTCGTTTTTATCTTTCAGGAAAAAGGTTATTGCGTTTGTTAAAAAAAAACGTGGGTAAATATTGGTTGAAATTTTCTTTGTTTCGTTTTTCCTTCTATCAAACGATCTAAAATGTAATGTAAAAGCGCCGACCTGAATGCACTCTGACCCAACAGCAGTGGTACTTAACACTTTCCTGAGTCATGGACCCCTTTAGTCACAGACCTCTTTAGTCATGGACCGCGTTAGTCACGGACCTTTTTAGTCGTGGGTCCTTTTAGTCACAGATCACTTTAGTCATAAAACTCGTTAGTCACAGACCCCGTTAGCCATGGACCTCTTTAGTCACGGACCTTTTTAGTCACAGATCACTTTAGTCATGGACCTCTTTAGTCACAGACCCCTATACAAACTAGCCCTTCTTAGACAGACAAGTAGATACACAGGCTGACCGATTTTTCACAATATGAAACATTGTATGTGCATTTCTCCCTTATGCACACTGCACACGCATAACTTTTTAGCCGAACCACGCTTGAAATAAATTCTGGTCAAATTATTAATCCAGTATATGTGAAGATAATCAGAAGATAAACCATAGAAAATTAGGATTATCACTTGATCTTATGACGTGGCAAAAAATGACAGTCGTGCAGCGAATAATGATACACGTTTAAATGGTAAACATGGACCCAAAGGCAAATCAAAAGACGCCTAGCGGTCGGTACTGTCAGTAGTGGCTGGGTGCGTTTTATTTCAAGCAGTAGCAGGATGCATTTTCTTTTATTTCTTTCAATGGGAAACCGTTGATTAGGACAAGGACTGTAAAGAAAATATAAATGTTAGTTTTTATCTGATCGTCTCTGAAACCCATCCATGGGCCTAAGGTTAAGAAGCTCTGCCCCACATGGATTGCCTGTGGCATTTTCAAAACACAAGAAAAATTACGTAAAGCGAATTCTCTCCGGTGATCTATTATTATTGATCGAGAGAACAGACTTTGGCGTTAGGATGCAAATATACGAAGCCCACTCTACCTATCGTGACACCCAGTCTGATATGGGTATACAAAGCGCATGCGTTACAGTCAAATATCTGCGATATGAGAGCAGGTTTTAGTAAAAGCAGGGCGTAACCTTGTCGGTGGATTTCAGTTAGAATTAACTTCAACTGGAATAAGGTGGTCCACCCAGACGGTCTCCGATTGAGGAGAACCAAATATCTTGATTTAACTCTCAATTCACTTTGGATGTTTTATACATCAAACATATAAAAAAAAACCTCTTTTGACACTCGGCCATGTTTCTCAGGGTCGTATTACCATTTAAGCTAACATAGTCAACAGCCAAGGGTCCTTCAAGCTTTTATAAAGCAATGATTTTAATTTTCTAGATGTTACGACTTCTAAATAGTTTCATAAACTGAAATGATATCATTGTGACGAACTCATATTTATTTGACTTTGGAGGAAGTAAAGCATATTTTAATTATTTTTTTTTTACATTATTTACATTGTTCAGACTGTTGTCATCATCTTTGTTGTCATATCCGTGACGTTTCGGCCGTTGTATGCTCCGACCATCTTCAGGTGTTTGGAATTTCGAACCGAACCCTTTATTTCGTTCACCGAGGTAGATTGTTCTAGTTCCACGTGCCATGCCTCTTCCGGATATTTCAGTTTCATTTCTTCCAGATCGAAACATACAACGGCCGAAACATCGTAAATATGAGGACAATAGTCCGAACTATGTAAATATTGTAAATAATTACAATACCTCATCTCAGAAACATAGACAAATACTGAAGAAGGCTGGAGAGTACAACGGCCGGAACGTCGTGAATATGACAATGAAGATGAGGACAAGAGTACGGACAATGTAAATAATGCAAATTATTACAATACCTCATCTCAGAAATATAGACAAATACTGAAGTACGGGACCATATGTGACAGCAATATTCTAAACATGGACATATAGTAGACTGATAGATATGTAACATATATTCAACAGAAGGGTGCTAAGGATATCATGGACTGAGCAACGATGTTGACCATGTTCACCATAGTCTATGAATATAGAATACAGCGCAGTACGTAATCTGTTCAATGAAACAACGTTAAAGATTAACACTCACGAGTCAGACACTCTACTGAATCTGACTATATCGCCAATACCACCAGCAGCTGTTCAGTAATTCTTCAGTCTTCGATATCAAAGGCTGGCAGTGAATATTCGGAGAAAAAACATGGCCGCCTTTATACACGTCGCATTGAATATTTTGAGCCTTCTGATTGGTTAACCCTCCTATTGGTGAACTCTAAAATGAGTCAGCTCATTTTGGCTAGTTCACGAGTACACCAGGGTACCGAAAAATTCCAACAAACGATGAGGTCTTACATAGTTTACAAACAAGGAGGAGGCTTATAATTAACACCAGGAAGAGGCAGCTGAAGTTTCTGGGATACATAATGAGGAAGGAGGCCTGAAGAATCTGATACTCACAGGTCGAATAGAGGGAAAGAGAGACAAGGGAAAACAGCGCATCACATACCTAGCAGACTTAAGCAAGTGGATGACAGAATGTGGTCTGAGGGAGGAAGCGGGAGGAAGGATCTTATTGACAGCTGCTAGGGATAGAGGGAGGTGTGGAGAGCCATAATCCTCTACGTCCTGAAAGGACATAGCACATAAAAAGAAAAAAGAAAGAAAGATAGATTCTAGAGAGAAAAATTGTCTAACAAGACACAGTGAACCAACTTTCTTAGCACCTGACCTAGCAATGGATTCAATATAGTCTTTCACTTCACGTCAGCCGAGAATGTTAACCTGAGAAAGCGTAGCGAGTCACCCTTCTGGAGGTTGTCATCAGCCATGCTGATATATATATATATATATATATATATATATATGTGTGTGTGTGTGTGTGTGTGTGTGTTAGTAGGATATAAAATCCAAACAACAAAAATGGGGAAATCAAAGTGGGAAACATTAACATTAATACGTTTCACCTTCCTTAGGTAAGCTTCTTCAAATATGTGTGGGTCTGTTTTGTTTTTTTTATATTGATTTATAATATAGAAATAACACACACACACACACACACACACACACACACACACACACACACACACAGACAGACAGACAGACAGACAGAGATTTGCTTTTAGTTAATCATGTATAGAAGGAAAAGGATACTCATCAGCCCTTGTGTAATGAAGTGAAAATACGTCATGTCAACAGAGAACGTGAGCCAGAGAAGGCGCAATGAGTCACTTTCCTGGAGGACAGCATCAGCCATACTGGTGAAAGGCAGCAAGGGCTCTCTCAGATGATTAATAGAGAGAAATTTACTTTTTGAGGAGTTAAAATGAACAAGCCATCTTTTGCCCCCGACATGAGTTCGTTTTGGACATCGGCTGCCATTTTGATCTTGTCGGCTGATCAAGCCGACAAGATCAAAATGGCATATCGAGGCAGGAGTAAATAGTTGCGTCAGCGTAGATGCCAAGTTCAGAGCCGATGTCATCAGGAAGATCATTAATGATAGTTAAACATAGAGCCGGACCAAGGATGAAGCCCGGGGGGCTGTGTTCGCAC
The DNA here is from genome assembly GCA_903632075.3 of Acanthosepion pharaonis. Lineage (NCBI taxonomy): Eukaryota > Metazoa > Mollusca > Cephalopoda > Sepiida > Sepiidae > Acanthosepion > Acanthosepion pharaonis. The sequence goes on along the minus strand of CAHIKZ030000839.1, from coordinate 483,335 downwards.
GAAAGGATCTTAATAAAAATTAAAAATAAACATAATAAAAAAAATAGGTTTCCTGGTAGGGTTCGAACCCGCGTCTTCCTTTTTAAGAAAAACTAGCTGTATAGATTTCAACCGGTATTCGGCTAGTGAATACTGAATGAGTATAAGACTAATATTACTATTATAACTACCATTAAGGAACAGGGTTACACCCCTAGACTTTCACAACCTAAACGAATTCTAAAGAAAGCTAAAAGATGATATAAACAAAATTCAAAAAACTTTCTCCAAAAAAATATGGCTGGTTACATTCAATGGCTCGAAAATCAAACTATTTACATTCCATAAACGCCGATCAGATCTCGAACTACTGCCAGTCACGATGAACGGATGTCCTCTCCGGGGGGCACCGTGCCTTGAATGACTGATGACCCTCAAACTTGCATCCGAGCTTAAGTCGAACTCTTACATACAAAGCATTGCTAAGAATGCAGGTAAAATGATCGGCTCCCTGTACCGTTCCAGTAAGTACCTGACACCTCATTCTATCCTCTACCTTATCAAGAGCCAGATCAGGTCGAAAATGAAGTACTGTTGTTATATTTGGGTGGGAGCTGCCCAGTCCTCACTCACCAGCCTCAATAATCGAAAAGCGTCTCCGAGTCCTTGTAAGTGACGATTTATTTATTCTCCACCCTCCAACCTCTCTGCTCGAAGCGTATTTTAACGTAAACAAATGACGTCATGTATTATTTGCTCCATTCCTCCCTGGCAATGGTTTTTAGTTCCTCCAAATTTGAAAGACTTATTCCTCCTCCTTTTTTTTCTTCAAATATACCCATAAATTTTCCATAGGGTTTAGGACATAACTTTCTGCGGGGTATAGCAATATTTTAATCTTGCTGCCATCTAAGTATTTTGTAACCATTCGTGCCATGTATTTCGGGTTATTGTGATGTTGGAATGTCCAGTGACGTCCCAAAGAGATTTCGTGAACATTGTTTTATATTATTTTTAAGAATAGCCAAAAACTGTTCTTTATTCATGATTCCCTGTACTCTCACTAGTTCTGGTCCAGAAAAAAAAATCCCCAGAGAAGATTTCTCCCACCACAATACTTAATTGTAGAGAAGGTATTTTTTGGTTTGTGACTTTCATTCAATTTCCTCCATACATAACAGGAGTTCATGTGAGCAAATAATTCTAGTTTGGTTTCATGTAACCATAAAACAGTGTTCCAATATTTATTCTCATGTTCTTGATGGCTTTTAGCAGAAGTTAATCTGCATTTTAGGTGTTTAGCATTGTGTAACCTTTATTTTTTATTATTACTTTAATCACTACAGTCACTTATAAGTATTTTTCTCCATTCTTCCTTGGCAATAGCTTTTAGTTCCTCCAAATTTGAAAGAATTCTTCCTCCTACTTTTTTTTTCTTCAAATATACCCATAAAATTTCAATGGGTTTACAACAGAACTTTGTGCAGGGTATACCAATAGTTTAATTTTGCTGTGATTTAAGTATTTTGTAACAACTCGTGCCATGTATTTCGGGTCGAAGATGGAGTACTGTTGCTAGATTTTGATCAGAACTGTCCAGACCTCACTTTCGAGTTTTGATAAAATCCAAAAGCATCTCCAAGTCACAGGCGGGATGTGGTGATCCATTCACTGTTCTATTGCTATTTCCATGGAAAGTGTACCATGGAAGAATTATATTCCCTGCTTCCGGCTGGTTTAACCTTCATGGCTAGGACCCGCCATGCTACAGACATTGTAGCAAACCACTCACTTTCCATCCGTATTCCATCGGCGAGAACCATGCTCTCTGGAACAAAATCCCACGAGGATGTTTCCCCGATCACTACAATCTTAACCTGTTCACGTCTAGAGTCAACTCTTATCTTTCTTTCCTATCCCTATAAACTACCCCTTAACGTAACACCCTGCCTCGAGTGGCACTTGGGCCTTGTAAATGCTGAAACTTTTGTGCCTGCTGTGAAAATGACAGTCACCGTGCAATGCTGATTACTATGGCCTCTATCTATCTATCTATCTATCTATCTATCTATCTATCTATCTATCTATCTATCTATCTATCTAGTGAGCTGTTTTCGTCATCTATCTATCTATCTATCTATCTATCTATCTATCTATCTATCTATCTATCTCAGTCTGTTTACTATCTATCTATCTATCTATCTATCTATCTATCTATCTATCTATCTATCTATCTATCTCTATCTATCTATCTATCTATCTCAGTCTGTTTATTATCTATATCTATCTATCTATCTATCTATCTATCTATCTATCTGGATGTATGTATAGATGTATAAATTGATGCTGTGGCTTTTTCGCCACCCGCCATTTTCCGCCATGACTAACCTAACTACGGGACTTGTTTATTTGTTTAAACCAAGGCTATACATTAATCACAGTCATACATGGCCGCAGTTTTTCTTTTGCCCAATTAAGCAGGAGATTAATTTTAAGTATTGGGTCGTGAGAGCGAAAAGGCTTTATGTCCAAGGGTGTACAGGACATTTTATCCGTCTGCTTTTATTTTTTGTTTGTTAAAAGCTCATGTAAATTTTGGCGGGAAGAAGTGTATTCATGTGTTCTACTGAATAGTCGTTCATTTTTTATGTGTATTATCTCTTTTCTCTTTAGATTGGGTGTGGTCGCTACATATTTAAGCAATAATAATTTCCTTTACTTGTGTTTTGACAACAGTAGATTATGGCTAACTGACAAGCTTGTCTAAGAACGCCACCTCAGAGCTTTCATTGCTTCAATTCGCACGACATTCAGTTTAAGCAGCGAGGCGTTAGAATCCATTTTATATGTATCGATTTTACATTTCCTTCTATTTCAGAATTCAGAAGTGACCGCAAGAATTCTATTAAGTAAAATAGCCAAATATTTTTATTAAATAACAAAATCAAGTAAATGCAGACATTTAATTATCTAGGAAGTGTCTTGACAGAGGAACATGTGACAATGAATTCTAATGACGCATTGGAATAACGAAAAATGTCTTTCAAGAGCTAAGCAAAGTATTACGAAACAGGAAAATTTCTTTAATAACAAAGAAAAGAGGACTGAATGTTTATGTAATATCAGCCTTTCTACATGTGGAGACTTGAAGCAAGAGAAACAAAGAAAATAATACTGAACTGTTATGTAATATCAATCCTCTTATATGGCAGTGAATACTGGACAATCTCCTCACAGATAAAGAAGAGACTTGAAGCAAGAGAAACAAAGAAAAGAGTACTGAAATGTTATGTAATATCAGTCCTCCAATATGGCAGTGAATACTGGACAATCTCCTCACAGATAAAGAAGAGACTTGAAGCAAGAGAAACAAAGAAAAGAGTACTGAACTGTTATGTAATATCAGTCCCCATATATGGCAGTGAATGCTGGACAATCTCCTCACAGATGAAGAAGAGATTTGAAGCAAGAGAAACAAAGAAAAGAGTACTGAACTGTTATGTAATATCAGTCCCCATATATGGCAGAGAATGCTGGACAAACTCCTCACAGATGAAGAAGAGATTTGAAGCAAGAGAAACAAAGAAAAGACTACTGAACTGTTATGAAATATCAGTCCTCCTATATGGTAGTGAATGCTGGACAATCTCCTTACAGATAAAGAAGAGACTTGAAGCAAGAGAAACAAAGAAAAGAGTACTAAACTGTTATGTAATATCAGTCCTCCTATATGGCAGTGAATACTGGACAATCTCCTCACAGATAAAGAAGAGACTTGAAGCAAGAGAAACAAAGAAAAGAGTACTGAACTGTTATGTAATATCAGTCCCCATATATGGCAGTGAATGCTGGACAATCTCCTCACAGATGAAGAAGAGATTTGAAGCAAGAGAAACAAAAGAAAAGAGTACTGAACTGTTATGTAATATCAGTCCTCCTATATGGCAGTGAATGATGGACAATCTCCTCACAGATGAAGAAGAGACTTGAAGCAAGAGAAACAAAGAAAAGAGTACTGAACTGTTATGTAATATCAGTCCTCCTATATGGCAGTGAATGCTGGACAATCTCCTCACAGATGAAGAAGAGATTTGAAGCAACAGAAACAAAGAAAAGAGGACTGAACTGTTATGTAATATCAGTCCTCCTATATGGCAGTGAATTCTGGACAATCTCCTCACAGATGAAGAAGAGATTTGAAGCAAGAGAAACAAAGAAAAGAGTACTGAACTGTTATGTAATATCAGTCCTCCTATATGGCAGTGAATGATGGACAATCTCCTCACAGATGAAGAAGAGACTTGAAGCAAGAGAAACAAAGAAAAGAGTACTGAACTGTTATGTAATATCAGTCCTCCTATATGGCAGTGAATGCTGGACAATCTCCTCACAGATGAAGAAGAGATTTGAAGCAACAGAAACAAAGAAAAGAGTACTGAACTGTTATGTAATATCAGTCCCCATATATGGCAGTGAATGCTGGACAATCTCCTCACAGATGAAGAAGAGACTTGAAGCAAGAGAAACAAAGAAAAGAGTACTGAACTGTTATGTAATATCAGTCCTCCTATATGGCAGTGAATGCTGGACAAACTCCTCACAGATGAAGAAGAGACTTGAAGCAACAGAAACAAAGAAAGGAGTACTGAACTGTTATGTAATATCAGTCCTCCTATATGGCAGTGAATGCTGGACAATCTCCTCACAGATAAAGAAGAGACTTGAAGCAAGAGAAACAAAGAAAAGACTACTGAACTGTTATGAAATATTAGTCCTCCTATATGGCAGTGAATGGTGGACAATCTCCTCACAGATAAAGAAGAGACTTGAAGCAAGAGAAACAAAGAAAAGAGTACTGAACTGTTATGTAATATCAGTCCTCCTATATGGCAGTGAATGCTGGACAATCTCCTCACAGATGAAGAAGAGATTTGAAGCAAGAGAAACAAAGAAAAGAGTACTGAACTGTTATGTAATATCAGTCCTCCTATATGGCAGTGAATGCTGGACAATCTCCTCACAGATGAAGAAGAGACTTGAAGCAAGAGAAACAAAGAAAAGAGGACTGAACTGTTATGTAATATCAGTCCTCCTATATGGCAGTGAATACTGGACAATCTCCTCACAGATAAAGAAGAGACTTGAAGCAAGAGAAAGAAAGAAAAGAGTACTGAACTGTTATGTAATATCAGTCATCCTATATGGCAGTGAATTCTGGACAATCTCCTCACAGATGAAGAAGAGATTTGAAGCAACAGAAATGTGGTTCTACAGAGGGATGCTGGGGATACCATGAACCGAAAGTTTTAGAGACAATGACACCAAAAAGGACATTTTTCCTTAATATCATGAAGAGACAGCTGAAATTTCTAAGAAACATAATGAGGAAAGAAGGCTTGGAAAATTTGATATTCACAAGAGAGATTGATGGCAAGAGGAGCAAAGGATAACAAGGCATAACCTATTTAATGAGCTTGAGGAAATGGATAGCGGAGCAGTGTTTTGGAAACATGACCAAATGTCACAATTCATTAAGAGCTACACAAGACAAGAAGTTGTGGAGAGCCATGACCGCCAACATCCTGCAGGGACACGGCACATAGAAAAACAAGTTGACAGAAAGCAGGAAACCAGAAAAGATTTCCACAAACGATTGACTGTTTGCGTGATTCGTTTCTTACGGGTTGTCAACCTTTTAAAGGTTATTTAAAGCCAGAAAATATATTTTTAGATTGTGAGATTTTTTTTTTTGAAACAGTTTCACTAATTAACCCAAGTGGGGGAGGAAATATCCGGATTCTTACCTTTTCCAAGGGTATTTGTGCGTAAGTGAGTATAACGAACCCAACGGGAATTGGAACTCGGCTCTCCGATTAACATTTCCGAGCCATTACACCATCCGCACATCCAAGATTACAGCGCATGGTATTCCTAAGCGGTCACCTATCTAGGTACTGACCAGGCTCTACGTTGCTTAACATCAGTGATTGTTTCGAAACTGGTGACTCAATGTGATCTAAGCCGCATACCAAGTGTTGTTAGCATATAACTTATAGTTATACCTAGTAATTGCAGATGTAAAAGGATGAGACCTAACTGCCACTCTAGTACTGTGCTTAAAATTATGAAGCCGAGGTACTAAAGAGGAAAGAATATTAGAACAATTAGCTGAAAATATTTATGTTTAATGACATTAGATTCTGAGTATGTAAACCTCTCTTTGGAGTGGTTTGTAACACATCCATTTATCATCTCCAGTTGTGTCTCTGTCTTTGGGTAGAGTGCACTCAGGGGCGACTCCGTCGAAGGACAGAGTCACAACTTAGGAAAATTATACTGACAGGTGCCCAGCCCTGGGGAACAGCTGCCCAAAGCCGCGCCCTCTCATTGCCCCAGAGAGAGAGGGAGGGAGAGAGAGAGAGAGAGAGAGAGAGATCGGTGCTCGCAACAAGGCCAGCGCAACCGACAGTTGCAGGGGCTGCGGGCAATTTTTGTTCCTGGACAGGGTGTACGCTCTCGGGTGCCCCACATTAAAAAAAAGACCTTGTGTCACAATTCGTTTTAGAGGGGAGACAGAGTAAATACCTAGTGTGAAAATCGCTCTTTGGGGTGTTTTTTAACACATCTATTTATCATCTTTCAGTTGCGTCTTTATCTTTGGGCAAAGTGTACTCAGGGACGATTCCGTCGAAGGACATATTCGCAAATGAGAAAAATTATACAGAGAGGTGCCCAGTCCTGGGGAACAGCTGTCCGTGGTCGCGCCTTCTCATTACACCAGAGAGAAGGATCAGTTCTCGCACCAAGGCCAGCGCAACCGACAGTTGCAGGGGCTGCGGGCAATTTTTGTTTCTGGCCCGGGTGTACGCTCTCGGGTGCCCCACATAAAAAAAAAGACCTTGTGTCAGAACTCGTCTTAGTGGTGAGACAGAGTAAATACCTAATGTGAAAATCGCTCATTGGGGTGTTTTTTAACACATCTATTTATCATCTTTCAGTTGCCTCTTTGTCTTTGAGCAGAGTGGAAGGCAGAGGAAATACCTAGATACTGGGATAAAAAAAAAAAAGAAAACATTTGATGACCTAAATACGGGTTTATGAATTTGTTATTGAAGATGTTCAAAGGGAATTTAATCTGAAGCACACGAATTATGATAAGTATCTGATAAGCTTCGCTTCCATATTTATTATTCCTCCATTTTGTTGCATAAAATAATTCAACACAGTCTTCAGAAGAATAAAAACGAATAAACGCTAGCAAATGTTGAAGAAAAAATAAAAATTTCTATTTTATTTTTCCCCCGGTTGGGCTTCATTTACAACGTCGAGATTTACGAAAGCAACCAACTGAAAGTAGCGCTATTTTGAACTATACCACATCAGCGAATGGCTGGATAAACTCAATGACGCTACTACAACTGATATTTCCCTTTTAAATCATTGTTGCATACCGTAGCAACGCTACTGCTTCGCTCAACTGATACAATTCTTCAACGCTGTTTAAACGAGTACGTAGGAAAAAGATCTATGAATATTCTCTATTCAGTTTCTTTTTTATATGTAAACACCAATTATTTCTTCTATATGTCGTGTCCATTCAGGACGTGGGCGATCGTGGTTCTCCACAACTTCCTATCCTTTGTAGATCTTATTGTTTTGTTTCTTTCTTATCTTTCTTAAACCTTGTAATGTCATCCATTTATTCAAGCTCATTCTTCTTCTTCTATGTTCCGTATCCTTTCAGGATGCTATCGATCAAGGCTCTCCACAACTTCCTGTCCTCTGTAGGTCTTATTAAGTCTTGTCTCTTTCTTATCTCTCCTAAACCTTGTAATCCCATCCATTTACACAAGCTCATTCTTCTTCTTATGTTCTGTGTCCATTCAGGATGTTGGCGATCATGGCTCTCCACAATTTCCTATCCTTTGTAGATCTTTTTGTCTCTTTCTTATCTCTCCTAAACCTTGTTCCGCCATCCATTTACTTAAGCTCATTCTTCTTCTTCTATGTGCCGTGTCCCTTCATGACGTTGGTGATCATGGCTCTCCACATTTTCCTCTCCTTTGTAGCTCTTATTAAATTTTGTCTTTTTGTTATCTCTGCTAAACCTTGTTTCGCCATCCGTTTACTCAAGCACATTTTTCTTCTTCTATATTCCGTGTCCCTTCAAGACGTAAATGATCATGGCTCTCCACGATTTTCTGTTCTTTATAGCTTTTATTAAGTTTTGTCTCTTTTCTATCTCTCTTAGTCCCTCTCCTGCTATCCACGATGAGAGTCTATTAACTATAGAATAGGTGTGTTCCACTATAACACTTTCTTTCTAACGAAATTTTCCAGTTTCTTTTTACTTTGCTTAGCTTTTGGATGGCATATTTTCCTATCGTGATATATCTTCAGATTTCGTTGTCTCATTTTCCGTCCTCTGTTGAAACGCTTACAGTATATATAAATTTTTGTCCTTTCTTGATTTTAGTACCTCCAGATTCTAATTTCCATGTTCCATACATTGTTTTCTTAGATTTAATGTTTCTTCCTTTTTTCTCCTCTCCCTTCGCTACCTTCTGTAGAAGTTCCTGTAGTTTCTTTCTTGTGCTTGCTATCAACACATTATCGTCTGCATATCTTATGTTGCTAAGATTGTGGCCACTAATAATCAATCCTAAGATACTCTCTCAGAATCGCCTCACTGTAAAGGTTTAATAAGCCCGGAGAGAAGACCCATCCTTGTCTTATACGCTTTTCTATTTTTGTATATTTATTGAATTCCGTTTCTATCTGTATGCAGGTGGTTAACTTCCAATATAAATTCTGGATTATTCTAATGTCCTTCCCAAATATATCAAGCTTACCTACGAATTATTTAAATCAAATGGGAGCATTATTATTAAATTTAAATGAGTGTTTCTTTCATCGGAATTTTTCTCGCTTTGTGATAAAACAATGCTGAACTTCTATGTAATGTCAATCGTTCCAAATAGGGCAGTGGATTCTGGACAATTTCGTTACAGATAAAGAGGAACCTTCAGGCAACAGAGACGTGGTACTACAGAAGGATGCTGGGAATAGTAAGTTTTAAGGAAAATGGGAGCAAAAGTGACACATTCTGAAAAAAATGTTGAAATCTCTGGGACGCATAATGAGGAAGGAAGGCTTAGAGAATTTGACACTCACAAGAGCCAAGAGAGCCAATTCATGAATCGAACTATAGACTAGAGACGTGAAAAACAAATATGACAAGTTAAATATCTTGGGAATGTCAAAACGGATATTGCAAAATGTGGCACAGAAATCCAAATGCACGCTAGAATAGCGAATAATACCTTCCAAAAGCTAAGTAAAGTATTAAGAAAAAAGAAAATTTTAGTTAGAAATAAAGAAGAGTCCTGAATTATTATATAATGTCAGTACTACTATATGGCAAAGAATGGTGGACAATTTCCTCACGGATGGAGAGGAGAGTTGAGACAATAGAGATGTTGTTCTACAGAAGGATTCTTAGAATACCATAGACGCAACATGTAAGTAAAGAGGATGTTTAAAGAAAATGGGGACAGAAAATTCACTTTAACTAGAATCTAAAAATCTTGTTGAAATGTATGGGTTATTCCTTTATATATATATATATATATATATATATATATATATATATATGACATAATTAAATGAACTAAGTCCGACAATTATTTTAATATATTTTTGCTTATACGTCATTTTATAGATACAAATATTTAAGTAAATGGTCTGCTTATAATAAACAGTATTAACGACATTTACCGGCCTGAATTTTCGAGAAATCTAAAAAAACAAAAAAAAATCGTATGTGTCGTACGACAGAAATCGAACCTGCATCCTACACAGGACCGTCGTATAATCTGACGTGCTATACCATTTAGCTACAGAGAAAGCATCTGGGTTGTGGTTCAAAAACAGTATTTTAATCTTGCTAGCCAGACGGTTCCTCTCGAACATTCAGGCCGGTAAATGTTGTTAATACTGTTTATTATAAACGGAGTATTTACTGAAATATTTGTATCTATAAAAATAACGTATAAGCAAATATATATATGTGTGTGTGTGTGTGTTTGTGTGCATGTGTGTATCAAAATATGTATATATAGGTAGCATAACTTTATTCACGCATGGTTGGCTGAATAATCTAGACATACTATGTCAATTTATTGTAATTTTATTCCTCTCAAATTCACAGATCAATTTCTGAGTGCTGTTACAAAACTGAGTAAGAAAGACGCCGTAGTTTTGGTTATTTCTTTTATTTTCTTAAGAGAAAAGGCATGAATCCGTCTCTTTCCTCTCCATCTATGGGTTTAAATTGTGTAGAGTGGGCTCTCTAGCGTTGGCTAGCAACCACACTAAGAAAAGGATTACTCTGAATTCGGAACCGTGAAGCAGATACTGTATACCCCAAGAAGTATTTCTTATTCATTTTTGCCTAATACAAAGCCCAAGAGCCACTCAAGGTAGGGGGTTACTGTGTGCTGTTGTATGAGCATAAGAAGGGACACGAAGTGAAGTTCATAGGATTATGCAGGAAATATAGCAGTTGACCAACGACTTGAAGAGGTCAAGATTGTAGTGAGTGGGAAAACATCCCACTGGGAGTCTGTAACACAAAGCAGAAGTTCTTGGGAAGAAGAAGTTCAAATGGAAATGATGGCGATTTAGAAATCAAAAGAAGCGAAGCAGGGGTCAAGGATAAAATCTATTCCCAGACGCTTTGTTCTCGAACTAATAGGGTGATAACAGATATTACAATTATATTCTTACCAAGATTTTCTCTAGGAGAAACATTTCTAAAATAATTTCATTCATTTGTGAATAAGTCCTGAAAGTTTCATTAAAATTTGACAATTATTTGATTTTTTTCAAAAATTTAAAAATCAGTGCTTTTCTTCGCAAAAAAAAAAGACGTTAAAATTTCCTATACAAATCTAATGATGAGCAAGGTTTTTAACCAAAATTTCAAACCTTTTAAAAAGGATAAAAAAAAAATGATTTAATAATAAAATAAATTCTTTGGTCTTTCCTCTTTATAATAATGCAACCTAGGGAAGGTTACTGAATACAATAATCAAACGCAGGTTGGTAATGAACGATAATACTTAGGGCAAGAACAACTCATATAAGATTCGCCAGCGACGCGTAGAAGAAGTAGTCAACTGCTAGAAGTTAGTCAAGTGAATTCCACAATGAATCTCCAACTGCAGGTTATTTAACAACCGCCTCACGCAGTCAGATGTGACACAAGGCCGAATGTGCCCCTCGACATAGCCTCATCTGGGGATCATGTCTGCCCGGAGGCATAGAGCTCAACCCGTACAGCAGGAGAAAAATCTACAAGTTCAGGGTATCTACCAACCGCTCCACGCGGTCAGATGTAACACAAGGCTAAATTTAATGTTGGGTAGCCTCGGCCAAAAATTTCTCGTAGACCCCGTATAAAACGGGTTCGGGTAGCTGTTTCAAAAGACGAGACTCTGCCCTGCGACATAGCTTTGTCTGAGGATCCTCTCTGACCGGAGGCAGGTGGTTTTACCAGCACAACCGGAGACGAATCTCCGGATGAAGACCAACATACAGTATTCACTACTGCATTTATGGGGACATACCCAATATCGTCAGTAGGTATACGAGAACAAATGACATAAACATTTTGAAGATAAAACTTTGTTTTTATTAAATTTGGGGCATTTTGTCATCCATGTGTGCTACCATTTTAGCGAATCTGCTGTGGCACATCAGCTCATGTGTTGATCGAAAGCGCTTGAGACAATAATCAGATTCTACACACTCTTAGCCGTCACATTTAATGAAAGATGTATATAAGAAGGATTGCTGCCCAAATATACGCTGTATGTATGTATGTATTATATAGGAAAATTAAAGTGGGAAAAATCTTTTCGCTAGACGTGTTTCGTCGTTTAGGATTTCATCAGACAAAAGTGATGTTTACGTACGAAGGGAAGAGGATCCGAAAATTTTTAACTTTAAAATTTAATTTTTTTTTTCAATGCGAAACAAAAGACTCATCAAATATTTTAAAATAGAAAAATGAACAGTTCTGACAAGTACAACAAATCAAAATCTATTGTTGTACGTATAAACTCTATCGCAAGTACAATTGAAAAGACTGTATCTAAGCTTAACATAAAATTTGTTACAACTACTTCTAAAGAAATAAGACTTAATAAGAAAACAAAATAATAGTAAGCTAAAACTTGAAGGAAGAATTTACATTATTACAGGTAATAATTGCCACAAGAAATACATAGGAGAAACTTCAAGAAATGTACATGAAATTTACACAAAAATTCTGTCAAAGTTGAAAAAAAATTTCATTACATGCGTTTTTTTTTATTTTAACTAAATATATAGATTTGTTTATATATATATATATATATATATATATATATATATATATATATGTGTGTGTGTGTGTGTGTGTGTGTGTGTGTGTGTGTGTGTGTGTATCTTTCGTGATAGGAACGTGTTTTTATTTTCCAAATCAAAAATAAAATAGTTGTATGAATGTAAGAAAAATTGAATAAAAATCTTAACCACAGTACCTCCTCTTTAATAATAATAATAATAATAATAATAATAATAATAATAATACCATCTAAAAGAAACACCAGCAGTACTATATCAGAGAAACACTTCCATGAAAATTATCGAGAAATTGTTCAAATCTAAGGACCTGGAGATCAAGATTAACAGGCTGTGGGAAATGAAGATTGAGACTGTAACCTAACGACCATAGTTTGGACCCGGCTCTACAGGATACAAATCAGAAAACATAACATACACAAATAATAATAATAATAATAATAATAATAATAATAATAATAATAATAAACAATTGACGTAACTCGTTCAATATTTTTCAACAGTTAAGAGAATGAGACATTTAAGAAAAGAAAAAAAACAGCTTTTGATTGTGTTAAACAATATTTCGATAGTATGTTTGTCTTCTAGTTATAATTTTAAAAAGATTTCTCAAGTATATATATATAAATCTACAATAAATGATGTCTTTGCCCAGCAGTATAATTGTTTATATATATATATATATATATATATATATATATATATATATATATATATATATATATATATATATGAAATTTAAAAAATATATAAATATATATAAATTAAAACGACAGAAACGTATTCTTGAAATACTCTTTTCTTTAATCACATTCGTCTCTAAGTCTTGAATAGTTACGTCAATCATTTTGTTTATTATGTAAGTAAATAATAATATTTTATTATTTATCGTAATAATATAAGATAGAATTATTATATAATTATTATTTTCACTTTATTTTTCATATTCTTTCACATTCAATATTTCCAAAAGGTATTCATGTCTGAAAATATATAAATTTTCAAGTATAATTATAAGTACAAAAACATCGTTTTCTATAATCTTTCCTTTTCTTTTCTCTTAAGTCATGTGGAATATATATATATATATATTTGATAAAATAAATATTATATATAATAATAATCTGTGTAATATATATATATATATATATATGATAAAATATATATTATATATATACGGCGTCTGTGAAGTTGTATATATATATATATATATATATATATATATATAATGAGTTCCATCTAAAAAAACCTGGATTCTATGAAAATTATCGAGAAATTGTTTCAAATCTTGGAATTTTTTGATTCAAAAAACATATATGTATGTGGATATGCATGTATGTATATATATTTATATATTTTCTAAAAGAAAACACCAACAGTACTATATCAGAGAAACACTTCCATGTGCATGATTTCGAGAAAACACTTGAAAATTATCGAAATGTGTATGTGTATATGTAACCTAACGAATATTTGGATTATCTATCTATCTATCTATCTATCTATAATATATATATATATATATATAGAGAAATTGAAATCTAGAGAGAGAGAGAACAGGCTGTGGAAATGGGAACTGTTGAGCCAAAGTCAAATGGTGCCATGAGGCCTAAAAAAAGAGCGTGCCGCCCTTGTTCAACAATTTGATCACGCTAGATAACTGTACGCCATCTCTCCAGAAACTGTAACAAAAGTTCTAACTCGCTCAGCATGGTTGATTTAAGTGGGTGTTGAACAAACACAAATATGCCTGAGTTTCTCAAGTATAGCGTCTGCCATATATATATATATATATATATATATATATATGAAATTGGCTAGCCACCTTATTAGACGAGTATCCTCGAATACGAATGGCCAATCATTTTTGTTTATATTATATATATATATATATATATATATATATATATAACGTCTGATTGACATGTCTGAAAATTTTTTTCAAGTATATTGTCTTTTTCTATAATAGTAGATGATATTATATATATATATATATATATATATATATAACGTCTATATATATATATATATATAAAATATATATATATATATATATATATATATATATATATATATATATATATATACGTCTCAGTGACAAAAAACATTTTATTGTCGTAGAAGATGATTTATATACATATATATCTATCATAAAACATATATATATATATATATATATATATATATATATATATAGCGTAACAATTTGATCACGTCTATATATATATATAACGTCTATATATATATATATAACGTCTCAGTGACAGGTTTTATTATCGTAGTAGATGATTTATATATATATATATATATATATATATATATATAAAACGTCTATATATATATATATATATATATAAACGTCTATATATATATATATATATATATATATAACGTCTGTGAGTTGATAGGTTTTGATTGTCTTTGTAGTATATATGATTTATATATATATATATATATATATATATATATATATATATATATATATATATATATATAAATAAATAAATATAAAACGTCGAGATTTTATTGACTTTTTTGATAGTAGATGAGTTAGATTTATCTAAATACATATATACGTACATATATATATGTCTGATTGATAGTTTTTTATTGTCTTTGTGGTAGATTGTAGCCCTTCCCAATAATAAATTTATTTCTATTGAATAGTAAGAGGAATCATTTTTGTTTTTCATACCGCAGACGGGCGAAACACGAGCACAGGGTGCCCCGTGTGTGTCACGTGGTAGTCTTGAGATTCTGCCGAGAACAATATGGCAGGCAGAGACGCATGATTTACGAGAGACGTTTGTATCGTTTGCTTTTGCGAGCAGCTACTCACTTTCGCTCACTCACCTTTCGGGCACATCATTTATTTTTTAGATAGATAGATAGATAGATAGATAGATAGATAGATAGATAGATATGAACAAATGGAGATAGATAATGAACAGATGATGGAGAAAGAAAGCAAGTCTCAAAGATAGAAATAGTTGATATAAACAAATTAAGATAGATATGAGCATATCTATCTATCTATCTATCTATCTATCTATCTATCTATCTATCTATCTATCTCAGTCCTTATCTATCTATCTATCTATCTATCTATCTATCTATCTATCTATCTATCTCAGTCCTTATCTATCTATCTATCTATCTATCTATCTATCTATCTATCTATCTATCTATCTATCTGTCTATCTATCCATCTATCTATCTATCTTTGTATCTCAGTCCTTATCTATCTATCTATCTATCTATCTATCTATCTATCTCAGTCCTTATCTATCTATCTATCTATCTATCTATCTATCTATCTATCTCAGTCCTTATCTATCTATCTATCTATCTATCTATCTATCTATCTATCTATCTATCTATCTATCTCAGTCCTTATCTATCTATCTATCTATCTATCTATCTATCTTTTTGATTATTTCATTTAGGGCTTCTATGATTTGTCTACCTATGTATATCATTTCTATCTCTCACTCGCGTGCTTCCTCTCTCTCTCTCTCTCTTTATATATATATATATATATATATATATATATATATATTCATATATATAATTTAATATATATATATTTATATAATTTTGTTCATAAATACACATATATATCAGTTTGTTTATTATGTATATATCTCTGTTTCTATCTATCTTTGCTTACTTGTTTACTTCCTCCTGTCTGTCTGTCTGTCTATCTATCTATCTATCTATCTATCTCTATCTATCTAGCTATGTGTTTGTTAGTTTGTTTTATTGACCGTTTATTATTTCCTTACCAATTTATATCAGTCCGTTCATCTCTCCCACCTCTTCCTGTCTGACTCTCAGTCTCTTTCTCCACACACACACACACACATCATTTTGTTTATATATATATATATATATATATATATATATATATATATATATATATATATATTTCATTCTTTTATAAATATATATACATATCAGTTTCTTCATTATCTAACTTCGTTTCTCTCTATCCATCTATCTATGTATCCCAATCTGTTCATCTATCTATCTATCTATCTATCTATCTATCTATCTATCTATCTATCTATGGTGCTTGCGCATTCGTAAACATGGCGACAGATGAACTGGTTAATAGATTAGGAGAAGCATGCAAGAAAGAGGGAAATGTACAGGAGAAAGAAAGAGGAAGAGGAGTCGAATTGTTTGTGGCGAGTGTGAGTCATTAGAATGGCAGGTTGCTCGCTCGCTTCCTCGCTAGGTGTCGCTCTCTGTTACAAGAAACATTTGCCACCGGAACGTGGAGTACTGAAAGAAGCAAACGATCGAGAATGGATTTGACGTTGCCTCACAATCGCATTTTTACCCGATCACTTGGGGAAAGAAATTCGCCTGTACCAAAAATACATGTCGAACGGAATGGGTTCACCGCAATTGCTCATCTTATAGTAACGTTGATTTATTAAATAAAACACAATGATTCTTAGAACGTTTTTAAAAACACGTTAAATTTTATTTTTCACTAGTGTTTAATAAACATTTACCACTAGCACCAATATATACTAATGGATTTAGAGTAACAGTACTTTTATTTACAAAGATTCTAGTTCCAGGGGCCCCCGTCTTCCCAGGTAGCATCTGCCCCTTGGGAAGGAGCTAAGATCATTACCTGCTGTTCCCAAAAGAAAAATTAATTGACATTTTTTCTATGGTTTATCAACACTTTGCAGGTTATTTAAAGCCAGTAAATAGTTGTAATATATTCTAAAATATTCTATATATACTAATATTCAATATATAAACAGATCCCCTACATTGTGCCTACCGTAGTTCCTACACATTAATATTCCACAGAATTTTTTAAAGGAATTTTGACAAATGGAAAACATTTCGTTGAAACTAGATTTTAAACGAATATTGTCGAGAAGGAAAACACATGGATTGACCTAAATCCTTATAAATCTTTTACATTCATATTACCTAAAGGATTGGATGAAGATCTGCCTTGGATTTATTTCAGATAAAAGCTATATGAATGTCTTGCTTTCGAGCCATTCTAAAAATGAGATGAGGATTTGTCTTTAATTCTATACAAAAAAAACATTGGATGTGATATGGAAATTTAATTTGGTTTATAGTCCTCCATTTATCCTCAGAGATCCCAACGTATTTTTATCGCTTACTGCTTACTCTTTCTTTTTTTAATTTTAATCTGAGGAAGGCAGAGAGAGCAGACGCTCTCGGCGAATCACGTCGTTTATTGATTTTACATTTTGTCTCATCCTAGAAACACACATTCAAATTTTGAATAAAGTGTAACATAAGTGAATTCTGATTAACAAAGAATGTGACGCTTTTAAAGAAATTCATATTACCTTTTCTGAAATATATCTCCCCCAAAAACAAAAAAATATATAAATCCTTTACTTTCAGCCCATTCTTAAGGAATGGATGAGGATTTGTCTTGGATTTATTTTAAAAAAAAAGATATATGAATTTCTTGCTTTTGGGCCAATCTGAAAATAAGATGAGGATTCGATGCAAAAAAGCAATATTTGTCATTTACCAATTTATAAAAAAAAATAAATATTCCTAAATTTATAAACATTTACTAAACTATTAAAATATGTGAACCAACTCTAAGGAAATCCTTATTATTTACCATTTTATAAAGTTCGAATCATTTGGCAGTTAGTCGATGTTTTGCCAACCATTCCAATAAACAATCTAATAAATAAACCGGGTTTATTATTTTTGTTGTAAATTCTGAAGAACAAGGAAAATGTATGAACTGTGACTTCCCTAGGGTTGCTGGCACCCCCAGGCAAGCTGAACATTGGCGCCTTTACAAGTATAATTTTTTTAAAATTTTTCTCAAGGAGAAAACTGGAAATGTAAAATAACGTATTCATTACAATATACAGCTTAATACAAGTTAAAGAAAAACTTCATTATCCAACCTAAAACATATTTCTAGCCTTTAGGACTTTTCATGGCACACTTATTTTCTTTACAATATCATTTTCTATGGTAAAAATAGCCAAAGTATTTAATTTGTCTAGTCAGGGACAACCGCAGGTGTGTTTTTATAAGTTTTGGAAGATCCGAAAAACATAATGTGTTGGTATAATGGCGCTCTTGGCCCTGAAGGCGATCCGGGCGACTGCCCAAGTTTGTAAAAATTCACTTTCGTCATAGTATCCATTGAGTGACCATATTTGCGATAAACTTTGTGTTGAGGCCTTGTTAGGGCCAGAAATAAAGGCACAGGAGAGGAATTGAGTTAAACAAATATATTAACAAAAACAGTAATACAAACATATACTAATGAGAGTGTTACAGCAAGAATTGTCGGCCCGCCTGTCAAAGCTGACTGCTAGAAACAACACTACACAAAAAGGAGTACGTGCTCCTATTTATAGCTGCGTGCGTGGGTAAATTACCATAACACTTTGTTCAAAAGCACCCATCGTCTGCCGCTATTGGTTTTATATGGTACAAATTAGCATTTTTGATTTTATCCAGTTTCGGATTATCCTGTTGTCAAAAAGGTATACACAGGTCAGATTTACACTAGATTAAAAAAAAAAAACATTTACGTATAGGTCTGGTTTATACTCGTGTCAAAATATTAGATCCAGGTTTGGTTTTCATTTGAATCAAAGAATTGAATTCCCCGTAAACCCCATACAAAACGGGGTCGAGTAGCTGTTTCCCGAGACGTGACTCTGGCCTTCGACATAGCCTCGTCTGGGGATCCTCTCCGACCGGAGGTAGGGAGTTTTACCAGCACAACCGGAGACGAATTTCCGACTGCAGACCAACATACAGTATTCACTACTGCATTTATGGGGACATACCCAATATCGTCTGTAAGTATACTACAGCAAATAACGTAAACATTTTGACGATAAAACTTTGTTTTTATTAGATTTGGGACATTTTTGTATGCTACTATTTTAGCGGATCTGTTGTGGCACATCAGCTCATGTGTTGATCGAAAGCGCTTGAGACAATAATCAGATTCTACACACTCATAGCCGTCACATTTAATGAAACATGTATATAAGAAGGATTGCTGCCCAAATATACGCTGTATGTATGTATGTATGTATGTATTCATGTATATATAGAAAAATTAATGACAAAATGGGAAGAAATCTTTTCGCTAGTCGTGTTTCGTCGTTTAGGACTTCATCAGACAAAAGTGATGTTTACGTACGAAGGGAAGAGGACCCGAAAATTTTAAACTTTAAATTTTAATTTTTTTTTCAATGCGAAACAAAAGACTCATCAAATATTTTAAAATAGAATAATGAATCGTTCTGACAAGCACAACAAATCAAAATTTATTGTTGTACGTATAAACTCTATCGCAAGTACAATTGAAAAGAATGTATCTAAGCGTAAACATAAAATTTGTTACAACTACTTCTAAAGAAATAAGACTTAATAAGAAAACAAAATAATAGTAAGCTAAAACTTGAAGGAAGAATTTACATTATTACAGGTAATAATTGCCACAAGAAATACATAGGAGAAACTTCAAGAAATTTACATGAAATTTACACAAAAATTAATGACTTTTTATTACGATTTTTTTTTCATTTTAATCAAATATATAAATGGGCATCTTTCAGGGTAGGAATGTGGTTTTATTTTCCAAATAGAAAATCAGTTTTGTTTAAACCTGAATCTGAGGGTATCCACCAAGAAGGCGTTGTTTACGGAGGATGGCGTCGTATCCTCCTACAAGTCATCTGTCAACCTTTTGTAAATACCGCCGACAGGATGGCTCAATAATTCAGACTGAAATTATTTCAAAACGCCTCTTTAAATACATAACATTTATCGCTAGGCTATAAATCAATAATGATAATATTCCATTTAGTGGAACAGGTGAAATGTTCAAAACAGCGTTTCTTTCGGCTCTAGAGAGTTCAACTGTAGCTTTTTATAAAGTTGTAAGATAGGAGCAGAAGTAGTTACTGTCCCTTGAAACAATACTGGCTTTTAAATGATACTTAATTACTGTAACTATGTCATAAAAATTCAGAATGTGGAATCGATAAATTCTAAACGCTTCAAATACCTCACTGTATGCCTCATTTATACTAAATTTAGTGTAGGAGATAAGGAAATTGAATAGAGGATAGACTGCATTAGAGACACTAAGGTATTACAAAAACAAAATACAAACCTCGGGAAATGGAAAAAAATATTTTGGTTTGATTTTTAATTAAAGCATATCTCGTATTTTGATATATCTTCATTGTTTTTTTATGTATTAGATAGACAAAAATTCGATCCATAATAATCAATGAAGATATGTATAAAATATGCACGAGATATACTGTAATGAAAAATCAAACCAAAACAAAGTTTTTCAAAACATCCTGCAGCGTCTCACTAACTTTTACACACTTTAGCGTCGAGAATGTTACTCAGACATATTTAGATATTATCTGTTAATTCATTACACGTGACACGTATCAGACCAATAAGAACTAACCAAATAGTGTAAATAATTACAATACCTCATCTCAGAACTATTGACAGATCCTGAAGAAGGCCGGAGCTTACAACGGCCGAAACGACATGAATATGGCAACGAACATGAGGACAACAATCCGAACAATGTAAATAATATAAATAATTACAATACCTCATCTAAGAAATATAGACAGATCCTGAAGAAGGTCGGAGCTTACAACGGCCGAAACGTCATGAATATGGCAACGATGATGAGGACAACAATCCGAACAATATAAATAATGTAAATAATTACAATATCTCATCTCAGAAATATAGACAGATCCTGAAGAAGGCCGGACCTTGCAACGGCCGAAACGTCATGAATATGGCAACGAAGATGAGGACAAGAATACGAACAATATAAATAATGTAAATAATTACAATATCTCATCTCAGAAATATAGACAGTCATTCAGAAATGTCTAAATTATCGTCTGTATATAAATGTTTCCTCAGATCGATGATTAAAAATGGCGTCAAACGACTAAATCTTTCAAATTCTAATGAACCAAATGTTTCTTTGGTTACCAGGCAAACATTGTTACATCGTGGCCGAGACGTCTTCACCCTTTTACGACAGACATTGCCCTTTTGTATTGTAATATATTCTAGTCTTTAAAGGATTCTCTTAAGAAAATAAAATAAAGACATGTCTCTTTATAGCTGTTAATTGTTACAACAGTGTTACTGAGAAAGATAAAAAGGTTATGGAAGGATGGAATGATAAAATTATCTTAAAAATAGCAGTAGACTTTTTGTTTTTAAAAAAGTCATTTCCTGGTCAGACTCATAACTTTTCAATATCTATCATATTGTCCAATTTTTTTTTTCTCTTCTAAATAAATAAACGACAAATTCTGTCTGTCTGTCAGTGTGTCTGAAATCCCTATAACTCGGGCCACACTTGCTCTTCATAGACATATACTTTTTGGGAATTAGGATGATCCCGGAATTGAAAATCTGCCCTTCGTTTGGGGTTTGAATATCTAACATTGGAATTTGTGTTCAGATGAGGAAGGAACAGTTAAAAATTCAAATTTTAAAATAACTGAAAACAATTAATGATTTAAAAATTTTAAAATTTATATTGAGTTTAAAGTAATACATAATCATTGTGAATTTAAGAATTTTTGTTTTAAATTTAGTTTAAAATATCTCCCAAACTTTGTGAATTGAAGAAATCAATTTTATTTCTTCAAAATATCAAAGAATTAGAATTAAAGTGAGAGGTTTCGTGACGTGAGGTTTTGGAATTCCACGGATTTAGGAATTTAAAGAAATCAACTCAATTATGGTGCCAGGAAGTTTGTGGTTTGAAGATCTCAAACCAAATCTTCGGCCTGAATTGAATTTTCGGATCAAATCGATCTTTTGGCCGGAATTGGAATTATAACACAAATCAAAGTTAAAGTGATGTTTTGGAGTTCCATGGAGTGAATTGAGGAATCCAAAGTTTTTTCTTCAAAATTATCATTGCTGTTTTCTAAGCTGAACCAGAGGTCTCTTTAGTTTTGGGTCGAAGGCCCAATTAGTCCTACACAGGAACTAAGTTTCAAGCTAGTTATTAATAAAACAGAAAAATCTTTTAACGCTTCTGGTCACCCAGAGCGGATCAAATTCAATCAATGTTTTGGCAGAAGGCCGAAATAGCCATTATTCCCCAGCAGTCATCTAAATTCGTAAATCGCTAAACTTCATTCAGCAAAAAGTCCCAATAACGAAGCTTGAACTCTTTTTTTTATATTAGAATTTACACAAGCCTTAAAATCGTTATGATTAATGTGGAGATATAAACGAAAGTGTATCATCAGGACTGATAACGAATGACCCAAGACTTCAAAATGTCATGACTGATTTTGGTTGGTTGGTTGTTTTATTTTATTTTATTTTATTTTTTGTTTAACCGAAAACCAGCCTCTATTGGGGTTGGAGCACCTGTTATTTCCCCAGCTATAAGCAAATAGTTAACCCCTAAAATGGGGTCAAAACATTACCGAATTATAAAAATAGATTTTGATAGTAAAAATACCAGCAATAGATTTTGGAAAAAAAAAAAATTCCAGCCATATATGTGACTTTCGATAAAAACCCTCTTTACAAAAATACATCACTGAAGCCTGATCTACAAACTGATTTCTTACAAAGAATACGTATTCTGTTCATACGAACCTATCCATAAATCCTGTCGGCAGTAAATCACCCATTTAGGTGTTGATATGTCATAAAACAAACCAAACTAGACTCTCGACGAAAACCCTCTTTACAAATATTCTTCAATGAAACCTGATCTACAAACTGATTTCTTACAAAGAATGCTTATTCTATTCATACGAACTTATCCTAAAAATTGAGTCGGCAATAAATATCCCTTTGAGGTGTTGATGTGCCGTAAAACAAAATAAACCAAACCAAACAAGTCAACCTGTATGGGTTATTTAATGGCGAAATCAAAATATTTTTTACGTAATTTTATTTTATTTTTAGATATAATAATGGTTTAGTAATACTAGTCTTACTAATTAACCCATAGCTTGGGGATAAGAGGTGGATTCATAACTTTCCCAAGGGTATTGATTTGTAAGTGAATATAATGCACCCAATTGAAACTCAGCTCTCCGTATTTGGTTGAATAATCGAGATATATTATGTCTGTTTTTATTTTAAACCTCTTTAATTCACGGTTCAAATTCTTATTGCTGTTACATAACTGTGTAAGAAAGACTTATGTTTGCAATTTCTTTTATTTTCCCAAGTACTTTCAATCTCATCTAAGATCATCTTCTTAGCAGTTCACACCTGAATACTGAAGATTGAAAATAAATTAAAAAATAAAAGAAATAACCAAAACTACATCATCTTTGTTACTCAGTTTTGTAAAAGCACTAAGAAGTTAATCCGTGAATTTGAGAGGATTAAAATGAAATAATATACACTATTTAATAAATAAACATGTAGTGATTATTTCAGATTAGTAGCGACCACAAAAATAACGTTTGAAGTAATATATATATATATATATATATATATATATATATATATATAGACATTTTTACATTTATACATTTTTGTATTTAGACAGCAATCCTTTCATGCACATTTCATTGAATACGACAGACAAGGTGCTTTGATTTAGTTTTTTTATACAGTTTCTCATGCGATCTAATAATTTACATGCATCATCTACATGAAAAAAAAGGCTAAAAATAAAAGAAGCCTTATTAATACAAACAAAAAAAAAAACACTTAATAATATTAACTTTGAACATGGACACAATATCTTGACCGTGTTTTGAAAAATGAAAACTTTTTTATGAAACATACATACAACAAACTATTTCTTATTTAACAGTTAAGATATTTAATCCTTGAAAATGGCTAAATGTATAGCCGAAAGCGCTCGGATAAAAAGAACTTTCGGACAGTTTTTTATATAATTTATCAACCGAAAAGAAGAAAATTATTAGATCGCATGAGAAAGTCTATAAAAAACTAAATAAAAGCACCTTGTTTGTCGTATTCAATGAAATGTGCATGTATATATATATATATATATATATATATATATATATATAATTTAAGTTTTAAACGAAACAGTGCTCAGTGTAGTTAAACAAAGCTAGGAAGTATATATTAATAAATATACATATACCTACGTTTGTAGTACAACTAATTTCTATGTTTAACCAATTCATCATTTACGATTTGTGCCTGAAGAATTGGGTAGTCATGAAACTCTGAGTTGCACTACAAACGTAAGTATATATATGTATTTATTAGTATATACATATACATGCCTACGTATATAATCGGAATTCAAATAGCATTAGGTAAATGATTATTTTCACTTTGTAAAATTAACTTTACAAGATTTTTCAGAGTCAATTCGTGTTAAATTTTTTAAATTAAAAAAAAAAAGCAGACAAAGAGGAGGAAAGAAATGGAAGGAAGCAAACATGTTAAAAAAGAAATGAAGCATAGAAAGAAAGGGAAGCTGGCAAAAGAAACAGGAAGTGGTGTAAAATAATAATAATTATAATGATAATATATATATATATATATATATATATATATATATATATATATATATATATTACTAGCAGTAGAGCCCGGCGTTGCCCGGGGATGTAACAGTAAGAGTATTGACCATCATAAAGACTGAAAAATAAAATTGACAAAGATTATTGTTACGCATGTCTTAATTAGTTTTTTTGTTTGTTTGTTTACGAATTGGTCAAACCCAAACAAAAACATTGTTTTCAATTCTTATGATTCTACCGATTGAATAGAATTTTATTATAAACAATTGTCTTGTAAATGGAATTTTTAAAGCATTCTGAATGTAAAAATAAAAGAAAAAAAGTGTGCAAGACAATAAAAACACTACCTGGCAAAAAAAAAAGTGAAGTTTTGTTGAAATCGGTTTGAAAATGTAGGAAATCCGATCCCATATATAAACGAACACACACACAAACAACCAACCTGGGTTTTATAATAAGTATAACTCGACAACTCGATATTAATAAGTATAACTCGATATGAGTTTCCCCCTTTCATTAATGCCTCTTAATCGTGTTTTCAAATTGATTTCGTGCAAAAACAATTGTGTTTTTTTCCAATTTTTGGCGCTGTCAGAACCACCGCAAGGAAATTTTACGTAGTCATGTGAAGTTTTGTTGAAATCGGTTGAAATGTCGAACCGAACCCTTTATTTCGCTCACTGGAGTAGACTGTTCTAATTCCACGTGCCATGTTTGATGGATGTCAGTTACCAGTTATCTCCTGTTAATTTCCCTCTGAAAATTCTCCACTGCCTTAACCGGGTATTGAACTCACACTCTTTGGGTCCTGTCACTGGATCTAACCAACGTTTTTATGTGTGCCTTGAGGACATCTGGGTATGAATTTCTGGGTATTATGAACCTAATGTCTTCAGCAACCATTTTTACCAGTGCTCATATTGCAATTTTGCTGTTATCATTGCATGTTTTTACCAGAGTTCATATTGCAACTATGTTGTTATCATTGCTTTTCTCTGGCACTCCTTATTACTGGTTCCCATATTGTATTTATTTCTATGCTTGGTCGGCTCAGGAGATATTTGTGGCCTAGCATATGTGTTGATTCCTTAAGTTTACGAATTTTCCAATGGTATTCCTTGTCAATGATCTCAACCTGATCCCACTGAGGGCGATGATCTCCCTTCTCTCTCCATATGTGGTCAGCCACGCCTGATTTTTCTACTTCCCCTCGTGTTACAGCTTTCTGGTGTTCTTGAAGCCTTACCTTAAAGGGGGGGGCTTGTCTCCCCTTTATATTTCTTTTCGCAGCTGCACGGGATAGTGTACACACAGTCTTCAGTCATGTACTCCTCTATGGGGGGGGGTCTTACTCGGGAGAGATATCTGCGAAGTGTCGTCAAGCTTTTGAAGGTTGTCTTGATGTTATATGGACCGCAGATACTTTGTATTTTCGCTGATAACCCCTTCACATAAGGCAGGCAGACTGAGTGTTGTTGTCCTCCTCCTCTTGTACCCGCCTATCCCAGTTTTTGGGGGCTGCTGCCATGTACCCAGGGTAGTTGTTACGTTGTAGGGTACTACTTATACTGACATCTATCAAACATGGCACGTGGAATTAGAACAGTCTACCCCAGTGAGCGAAATAAATGGTTCGGTTCGACATTCCAACCACCTGAAGAAGGCCGGAGCGTACAACGGCCGAAACTTTGTGATAGATATGGCGAAAAAGATGAGGACAATAGTCCGAATAATGTAAATAATTTATATATAAATGATTATATATATATATATATATATATATATATATATATATATATATATATATATATATAATGTTTGTTTATATATACATATATATGTACTCCGTTTAAGTTAAAATTAACGTTAAGAATCTGTACGAGAGGTAACTTAATTTATTTAAATAATTTTGCGACCGTGACGAGCGAAAATAACGTATAACCTAGGGTCGCAAACTCACATCAATCCAACTAAATATTTTAGCTCTATCACTGATATTGCGCTCTTTCCAATAAGTACCGCGCATATATATATAAATAATATATAAAAATTGCATATATATATATATATATATATATATATATATATAATGTCTAGTCATGTCTTGAGAATGTCTGATGACAGGATACCCATGTTCCTAATGTACAGCCAGTTAGATCAGGGCTACAGGAATGTAGGACGCCCATGGCTAAGATACAAAGACAAGCTGAAAAACAACTTGTCAGCTGTCAATATACCACATAAAACCCTTGAGCGCTTAGCTTTGGAGCGAGTAGAATGGAGATCAACGTGTTTTAGTGGACTCAGCAATTTTTAATCTGCTTGTCTGAATCTACTTCAAGAAGAGTGAGCAAGATCTAAAAGGTCAAACAATCTAACAGTGATCTCGTCTCACAATCCTCACACTTGCTCCATATGTGGCCTCCTTTGTAAATCACTAGCGGGTCTTAAATGCCACTTAAGATTAGCGCATAAACTTTCATAACTGAATCAGTAAGCTGGCAGATCCTCATACGTCGAAACCGACTGGAGAGTCCATTATATATATATATATATATATATATATATATATATATATATATATATATTATGTACTATTTTAATAAAAAAAAATAAAAAAAATATATTTGAACAAACCGATATCAAAGAAAAAAAATCAGTAAAAAAATAAAAGACTAAAGACATCCATTGGTGGAAAATAATCAATCAACACTGCAATGCCTAATCAAAAGAAAATAAATCACTGACACTGTGTAAAAACGTAAAAGTGCTCAATACACTAAGTAGAGGAAATCTAAAAAAACCTAGTGAGCCAGAACCTATCTACCAAGTTTTCACCTATCGAATCTACAGAGTACTACTGTCGTACTAGGTTTATATATATATATATATATATATATATATATATATATATATATATATATATTTATTATTATTATTATTATTATTATTATTATAGAATAGAACAAAAACATGTTGAAATCGCTTTCGTGTTTCGACAACTTTGTACCTCTTCAGGCGATTGTAAGCAAAGTCTTACCTCTTTTCCAAAAGATAAAGGGAGGGTGAAAAAAAACACAAGGTCAAAATATAAAATACACAGAAATTTAAGAAATTTAAGTGGGGATCAAGCTGCGTTCCCCTTTGTAGCGGTAACTACTGCTTGATCTCTCATGCTTCACCGTTCGGCCACGAAATACTTTAGTTTCTCTTAGAAAAGGGGACGCAAATTCGATCCCCGCAGGAGGATACATTTTGTTTACTGATAATTCTCGAATAAACAGGTTGATATACACGTAATACACACTGTTTAATAAATAAAAAATATGGGACATCTATTTCAGTTATGAAGTGTCCATTGTGATAATTCTTTTGTTTTTGTTTTCAGTTTCACCCTATACAAGGCACGGAAGCCACTCGAGGTAGGGGATTACAGAGTAAGAGGCAGAATTTATGCGAATATCTGGTAGGCAAGGTTTAGGAGAGAAAAGAAAAAACAAAATTTACTAAGTATCTCTTAGTACAGGGCCCGAGAGCTATTCAAGGTAGAGGTACAGTTTAGGCGGATATGAGGGAGGAAATAACACTAGACTTTAAAAGGTTAGGATTGTAGCGATTGGGAAAACATCTTCTTGGGAGTCGGTTCCACAGGGAAGTGGTTCGTGGGAAGAAGCTGTTCGAGTGGAACTTACTTTTTACTGATGGAATACGGAAGGAATGTGGGTGGTTCCCTACAATGGGCGTGGCATGACAGGTCCTAGCTCCGAAGATTAGTGCTACCTGAACCAGGGAATGTAGTTCGTCTGATTACTTTCCATGGAAATGGCGACAGAGCAGCGACAGAGGCGTGAGACGTCACGTCTGTGAAAGGCGTGATGGAGATGTCGAATCCCAAATCAATCAATTAGTTCTCTCTCTCTCTCTTTCTTTCTCTCTCCCCTCTCTATCTACCCCTCTCTCTCTCGCTCTCTCTCTCTATATATATATATATATTAGGTTGGTGCGAAAATAATGACGTAATAATGTTTTTTTGACGTTACAAAATACGTCAAAAAACGACATTAGTACGTCATTATTTTTGCACCAACTAATATATATATATATATATATATATATATATATATATATATATATATAAAAATAAAAAAGGCTTAAACACTAATATTCCATGGTCATAATTTATTCCATTGGAATCGTAAATACGATCAATTCATCAGACCTACAAAAGTATGTATATTTTCCCCTAATATTATCTATCCATATATATATATATATATATATATATATATATATATATATATATTAGATAATGAAAAGCTTGATAATTCGTATGGATAATCCCGAGAAGGATGTAATCCAGAGAGCTCAATGTCAAACCAGAGCAACTATTAATTTAATTAGAAAACAGAAAAACTTAAGGGTCCATCGATTATATTTTATTTCCCCAGATAGGTGTTTTTCCTGTTTCGTCAGGTTCAAGGATAAAAAGATGGTTTTAAATTTACGTATTATTTTTAATAAAACTAATACGTAAATTTAAAACCATCCTCCTTGGGATTATCCATCGAGATTACCAAACTTTTCATTACCTAACTATATATATATATATACACACTAAAATAATACATTTACGTATTATTTTTATTAAATACATAAATTTAAAACCTTTTTTTACCATTGTAAATGTGATCTGACGAATCAGGAAAAAACACCCACCTAGGGAACTAAAATATAATCAATGGACCCTTAAGGTTGCCTGTTTTCTAATTAAATTAATATATATATATATATATATATATATATATATATATATATATATATATATATATATATATATATATATGTATATATATATATGTATGTATCTATATATATATGTATGTATCTATATATATATATATATATATATATATATGTTTTAACACTTTATGCTTTATTATTTTTAGCGTATTGGCTTCTGTGCTGAGATTTTTTCGAGTATAACTGCTTTTCAGCTAAACGGTGCGATGGATAAATTATCGTCAAAATTACTTACCAACTAACCATGACAACTTATTTTAACAGATATATTTACCAAAATTACACAGAAATATCTTGAAATAATAAATTTATTCAAAATCGTCAACCACTGCCTCCAGACAACTTCGGAATCTCCTGCAACTCTTCTGGACGGTCTCCTTGTTTAAATTGGTGAATGCTGCCATAATCCTTACCTTCAAGTCATCTTTGGTGTTACAAGGAGTTTTGTTGGTCTCTCGCTCAATTGCGCCCCACACATAATAATCAAGGGGGTTGCAGGCTCGGGAGTTAGGTGGCCAGATGTAAGGGGTGATCTGGTCGCAGAAATTATGTAAACTGCCATGGCTGTATTCTCCTGCTTGTGTGGCATAGTGCAGAACCCTGTTGCTAGACATAAGGTCTTCTAGCAGCCACCCTCTTGTCCCAGTGCAGCACTACCTCCACAAAGAATTTGATCTAGGCCTCCATCTTGAATCTGAGGCCCTCACTAAAAAATTCGGTAATTCTTTTCTTATCAGACCTGTCGGAGTGACTTCCCCCAGCTGCCGTACTTTGGTAATCACCATTAGACTCATCCAACTCTTTCCGATTCATCTGCCCTGTCGTCACATTGACACTCAAACACTGTGAAATGTTCGTATGGGAGAATTCCGGCTTGAATTCCAAACAGTACAGCATGCCGTTTCCAAATTTCTGGCGGAGTGAATTGAGTCATGGTGTTCCTTTTTCTCAAAGATGGCACGCAACTGACCTTACTATGAGAAGTCGACAAAATAAAATAAAAAAAAACAACACGCATGCGCGAAATGAAAAATATAAAATGGCGACAATTTACCCATTCCACCCTCTATATTCATTCTCTATTTTTAAAAACAAAAAGCAGAGTCTAATTTTGCACAAACATAATAAAAATTTTACTGTTATATATTTATATGTGTACTTACACCCATACATCAATGTGTATACATGCATAAATGCGTATATAGATGTGAATTAGGTGTGGTTGTGTATGAGGGAAAGGTGCATATTTATATAATTGCAAGGTTGTGTGCATATATTAGTGTAGAAAATTGAGTGTCATTTTTTTTTTAAATTATGAAAATGCTTCCAGACAGTGGCGGGTGAAATACTAACCTTTCACCTGCTATAAGCTTATTAATTCTTTCCAGGGTTTTCACGCCTACATACAGCACCACCCCATTGCACTAAAATTCGTAGGCTCGGGTCTGTACTCTCATGCCAGTCGTGTATCAAACGGCAAGAAACGAGAGAACTGTGAGAGGTTTGAAATTAAACCTGACCTTGTGCCATCTCAAACATGACTTGATCTTATTTTCCATCGCATGAAAGTAACGCGTCATTTTATACTTATTTATGGGAAATCGTCAAAGTCTGATCCCAAAATTCGGAGAACTACAACGTCGCGCACACACTGGCCAAACGATCCGTATTCGAAAATCCTCTCTAATCAAATCATATTGAGAGAAAAGCTCTGGGTACGCCCCATTGTGGCTATTTATAGCTTAAACGTCATTGGAAATCACGTGTTTCTCACGCACCCACAATGTACATGATTGCGTTTACACCGAGGCGTATAGATGAGGGTACGCGAGCACGCAAATTGGTACTTATAATTTCTATCTATCTATCTATGTATCTATATATCTATCACAGGCTGTTTATATCTATCTATCTATCTATCTATCTATCTATCACATGCTGTTCATATCTATCTAGCTATCTGTTTATCTATCTATTTATCTATCTATCTACCTATCATATGCTGTTCATTATCTATCTATCTATCTATCTGTTTGTCAATCTCTCTCTATGTAGCTAAGTAGTTCGCTTTTTGTTTCTATCTATCTATCCCAATTAGTTCATATCTATCTCAGTCCGTTAATACCTGTGTTTCCAAGTCGGTCTAGTCCCCTCTATATCTATCTATCTATCTATCTATCTAGTCAACTCACTAGCCTTTTGTTACTAACTATCTATCTATCTAGTCAACTCACTAGCTTTTTGTTACTATCTATCTATCTATCTATCTATCTATCTATCTAGTCAACTCACTAGCTTTTTGTTACTAACTATCTATCTATCTAGTCAACTCACTAGCTTTTTGTTACTATCTATCTATCTATCTATCTATCTAGTCAACTCACTAGCTTTTTGTTACTAACTATCTATCTATCTAGTCAACTCACTAGCTTTTTGTTACTATCTATCTATCTATCTATCTATCTATCTATCTATCTAGTCAACTCACTAGCTTTTTGTTACTAACTATCTATCTATCTAGTCAACTCACTAGCCTTTTGTTACTAACTATCTATCTATCTATCTATCTATCTATCTATCTATCTATCTAGTCAACTCACTAGCTTTTTGTTACTATCTATCTATCTATCTATCTATCTAGTCAACTCACTAGATTTTTGTTACTATCTATCTATCTAAGTAGCAATCTATCTATCTATCTATCTATCTATCTATCTATCTATCTACCTATCTATCTATCTATCTATCTATCTAAACGTCTAAAGTAGTTCTTAAGTTCATCCATTAGCAGGTTTACTCTGTATATATATATAAGAGTATATTTCTTTCTTTCTTTCTTTCTTTCTTTCTTTTTTTCTTTCTTTCTTTCTTTCTTTCTTTAGACACGGTTCTTATACAGAACCGCTACACATTAAAACAGCCACACATCCATATATAGAGCTAGATATGAGCACACACACTCGCACACACATACACACACACACATATATATACATATATTGAGATAGATAGATAGATCTGTAATAGATATCAATAGACTTCGACTGTTCGATATTTAGCAACACCAAGTTACTTTCTAGCCAGCAAGACAGGAAAAGCAATTACATACATATAAACGGTTATTTTGACGAGACAGAGACAGAGAATTATATATATGTACATACATACATACATACATATATATATATATAAAAGTGAACATTGAAGTCAACACTTAGAGGCGAGTCTGTTTCATGCTAGACGCAATCGTCAGGCCGCCTGACGATTCCGCCTAGCATGAAACAACCTGTCGCCTCTGAGTGTTGACTTCAATGTTCACTTTTATATTTACATACGCTCTATCTCTGGTTTTGAGCACTTTATCCCATAAATATTGCAGACCTTAAGACTATATTTCTTCAAATATATATATATATATATATATATATATATATATATATATATATATATATATATATATATATATATATATATATATATATATATATATATATATATATATATACATACATATATATATAGAGAGAGACATGAACTGACTATGATAGATAGATAGATATGAATATATAATAATAATAATAATAGATAGATAGATAGATAGATAGATAGATAGATAGATAGATAGATAGATAGATAGATTTGAACAAATATAATTAATATTCATGTAATCTACATGGAGTTGGCATGAACTGTGTTTGAAAAATGAAACCCTCATACCTGACCTTCATTGTGTAAGTTGAAGGGTAATTTTCTCATTTCGGAAAAAATTATTGTGTAGCCCTAAATACATACATACATATATACATATATATATATATATATATATATATATATATATATATACAGACACACACACGCACAAGCACACACACGCACAAACACACACACATACACACACAAAACATATATATATATATATATATATATATATGTGTGTATACATATATAATCTTGAATTAAAAAAAATCGACATTCTGTGTAATCTGAAAAAAAAAAGGAAAAACTGAATATTCTCTGCCAGGTGTTCCAGGAATTATTGAGAGGTTGATTAAATATGAACCTTTTTTCCCAAATCTATGACATGGAAGTGCCATTTGCAGTGTGGAGAAGGTGAAAATACAAATCATGTTCAAAAGCGTCTACCCCGCCTTTGTGGGTGATGAATTATTTTCCACCTTTCCAATCCTTTTTTCTGCAGGCGAAACGTCGCAGGTCTGTTGCTTCTCTCAATTGAAAATATTCTGACGGGCTACATCCCTAATTTCCACTACGTCAAGCCTTTGCAGCTACACCCTGTGTAAGATGATAAACTCCTTCCGACAGCAAGGCTTCTGATCAGGAGGTTTTGAGGAGCCAGTCCCTATTTGCCGTTGTTCCCAGGTCCACCCCTACCCGGTGTTGTAGCACTTGTTAGGGTCCGAGCTATGGGTAAATATTGAACCTCCAAACCTCTCAATATCTCCTGGAACATCTGATAGAGAATGTTCAGTTTTTTTGTTCTTTCCATATTACACAGAATGATGATATTTTATTCAAGATTTTTTATTCAAGATTATATATATATATATATATATATATATATATATATATATATATATATATGAAGAAAAAATATATATACGGAAAAAACAAACAAAATCATTATATACAATTTATACTGTTTTAATGTTAATATGTCAAAGACGTCGGACGTTTAATGTCTAATAAACCATCTTCCTGAAGATGGTTTATTAGACCGAAACAACATGACAAAACGATAATAATATTGAAAATGTTATAATTTGTAATATATCTGATTTTTGTTTGTTTTTTTCCGTATATATTTTTCTTCATACTATCTCTATATCATCTATTTCCACACACACACACACACACACACACACACACACACACACACACACACATATATATATATATATATATATATATATATATATATATATATATATATATATATATATATATATCTGTGTTTTCTGTGTCTGTGTATATATAACTGAGTTAAAAAAAAAAAAAGATGAATGTATAGATAAAAAAAACAGATTTTTGCAAAAGATGATAACGATTATCAGCAATAGTTTGTTGTAAAAAGAAAAAAAATGCTCAAGCTACCAAGAAAATTAAATGCCGGCAGTAAATGACCCATAAAGTATTGATATTCTGTTAAATAAACAAAGAAAATTTCCATCTAAGACCGGCCATGATTTGTGCACACAAGAGCAAAACATTCCCATTTCCAACATATTCCATTAGTGAGACAGAAGTTACATTTGTTCGCTTTGTGGAACAAACTTCGTAATGGGTGATTTCTTGATCGATACAATTTTATCTATCCGACATATCCTCATAATCTTTTTTTCCAGTTGTTCAATCAGCACAAGCACCAAGATTCACTCAAAGCAGATGGTGTAAAAATAAGGTTGATCCGAGACTTGTAGAGATTCAGAGTCTACTGATCGGAAAGGCAGCATCGTCAACGTCTGTTCCACACAGTAGCGTTTCTTGGGTGTATCGCTCCTGATCTGGTGGCTCGGCTTCAATCACATTCCCACCGCGTCCATGTTCCTTTTCTATAAATACTTCCTTGGCAATTGTTCAGATGAAATCTTCGCTATGGTACTTAGAATCTATGAATTTAAGCACAGTACTAGATTAGTAACAAGGTCTCGTCATTTCAAAGTTGAATTTGCTAAATGTAACCGTAAGTTCTATGCTAACAGTTTCTTTTCTCACACTTCTCGCTTGTGGAAATCCCTTCCAGCTCCATGCTTTCCAGTCAACTTTAAACTGCAAAAATTTAAATGCAATGTCAATTGCTATCTACTGTCTTCCTGATTACTCTTCTGATGTACTCTTTCCTTAGTAATGTTTCTCTTGTCTAATTCTTCTACACCCAAAAACAAACAACACGCATGCGCGAAATAAAAAATAAAAAATGGCGACAATTTTCCAATTGCATCCTCTGTGTGTGTGTGTGTGTGTGTGTATTAATCAATTCACCCGAAGCAAGGCAATAATAAGACAAAAGGGTTTACTAAGTGTTAGAGAATATGATAAAAAAGCACTATTAAGGAGAGAAAACAATAAAAGATCACGA
>CAHIKZ030000839.1:442500-445000 GCA_903632075.3 Acanthosepion pharaonis | reverse complement strand
ATATATATATATATATATATATATATATATATATATATATATATATATATAGTTAGGTAATGAAAAGTTTGCTGATTTGTATGGATAATCCCTATGAGGATATTAATCCAGAGAGGTCAATGTAAAACATGACAGAATTTAATTTAATTAATTTAATTAAAATTAAAAAGCAAACAACATTAAGGGTCCATTGATTATATTTTATTTCCTCAGGAAAGTGTTATTTCCTGGTTACTCAGATCACATTTCCAAGTAAGAAAAGTTATATATATATATGCATGTGTATATTGAAATCTAAATAATCGAGAAAAAATCTAAATGTTAATAGTTAGACAGTCATCTAGTATATATCGATACGTGTGTATATTTTTGTGATAAAAAACAGTATTAAGTTATTTTGTATTCATATGGTAAAGGTTTTCAATATCTGTGAGAGACCGTTTGTAAATATCAAAGTAGAGACAGAGGTAAGTACAAAGCGTCGATTATTTCTTTCATGCGTGAACGCAATCTTCAGGTCATCTCCCTTCTGAAGATTGTATTTATAAGTAATATATATTACCTAAAAATTATATTTTAATTACTATATTTTCCGGTTTATATGACACATTTTTTATTTAAAGTTTTATGTAAAAATTTACTTGCGTCCTTTCCACAAAATTTAATAATAACAATAATATTTATATATATATTATTGTTATCATTATATTTGCGTCCTTTTCACAAAATCTAATAATAACAATAATAAACATATATATATATATATATATATATATATATATATATATATATATATATATATATATATTATTGTCATTAAATTTTACGTCCTTTCGACAAAATTTATATATATATATTATTGTTAATATTAAATTTTGTGTAAAGGACGCAAGTAAGTTTTACATAAAACTTTAAATGAAAAATGCGTAATATATATATATATATATATATATATATATATATATATATATATAGATAGAGATAGATAGATGATAGATAGAATTATTGTTATCATTAAATTTTTAGTCCTTTCCACAAAATTTATATATTTATATATATATATATATATATATATATATATATATATATATTATTGTTAATATTAAATTTTGTGGAAAGTAAGTTTTACATAAAACTTTAAATGAAAAATGCGTTATATACACCGGAAAATATAGTGATTAATTATATATATATATATATATATATATATATATATATATATATATATATATATATATATATATATATATATATAAATATATAATATTATATAAAAAAGATTGCTTAACTTTAAATTTCAAAACTTTTTGTTTTTCATAGTTTCTTGGTAAATTTCCGTTTTCCAAGTGTTCTTGTTTTAAATGATAATATCATTTAAAACCATAACACTCTGAAGAGCAGAAATTTAACAAAAAACTTCAACATCAGGGAAAAACAACAGCAAATAAAGATTTTAAAATGTAAGTAATCTTTTTTATAACATTGTTAATGCTATCATTATTCTAGTATTTTATATATATATAAATATCTGCTGTTTCTTAAATATATATATATATATATATATATATATATATATATATATATATATATATATATATATATATGAAATTCCTTAAATAGAATTCAATTCAGACGTTCGTAACATTCAGTTTAAAGAGGTCCAATACAGTAGAGCAATATTCTTTATTACATCAATGCATATAAAAAACGCCACACAAAACTAACGTAAATAACGCCTGATTGCATTTTTTGTCGCGTTTTTACATGTTTTTGATGTCGTATCTTAAAATGAAGTCTCCCCTCTCTCTCTCTCTCTCTCTCTCTCTATATATATATATATATATATATATATATATATATACACACACATATATATATATATATATATATATATATATATATATATATATATAAATGTAAATGAACATTGAATTCGACAGAGGCACAGAGTATTTCTTGCTAGTCGCAATCGTCAGGCCTGACGATTGTGTCTAACATAAAAACAGCCTGTCGCCTCTAAGTGTTGACTTCAATGTTCACTTTTATATTTACACACGCTCTATCTCTGATATAAAGCACTTTATTCCATAAATATAGCACACCTTAAAA
Organism: Acanthosepion pharaonis; assembly: GCA_903632075.3. Classification (NCBI taxonomy): domain Eukaryota; kingdom Metazoa; phylum Mollusca; class Cephalopoda; order Sepiida; family Sepiidae; genus Acanthosepion; species Acanthosepion pharaonis. The sequence continues at coordinate 442,891 of CAHIKZ030000839.1, read as the reverse complement.
GTATATTTCTTCATTCATATATATATATATATATATATATATATATATATATATATATATATATATATGATGCATATTTAGGTAGCAACATTTCTTTTTAAGCACCTTTCGTTAAAAATGACGCAGAAGGAAAATTTTATTAATTTTTTGTTTAAACGAAACAACCCGACCCTTGGGAACAGTCGAACAGATCTGTTCGCATGTGAACTATCGAACTCTCTGTCATGATCAGAGAGGAACCCGTTTATGCGGGTTCTATGGGAATGTTTTTGGCCGATCCTACAGGCTCGGTGAACCTCGGTAAACTCGGCCTTGTGCCACATGCATCCCTCGTGGGGAGGGGGCTGTTAAATATTGAAATATTAACAAACCCCACCCTTGAAAATGGCTA
>CAHIKZ030000839.1:397500-440000 GCA_903632075.3 Acanthosepion pharaonis | reverse complement strand
TGCGTGCTGCCGATTGTAACATGTCTACAGAGATACTGATAGCACTGGAAACCATTTGCAAATTCATAAGTTTTTGATGTCTTTGAATAAAGTCGAGCGAAAGCGACTGTACAATAAACACTCAATTTAACGGACTGACGTGGGAAAAAGAACCAATCAAGACGCGAGTTCGATCTCGTCGTTCAAAAAAAAAAAAAAAATTTACGCCATTTTTTTTAAGTATAAACACGGTTTTAACATACCGCATCGGTACAATATAAAATTATTAAATTATTTATACCGATGCATCGTATTATAATTCTGCTTTCCCCTCCCTTAGTAAGCACGACCGTTACGCCGTGTCATAAATAATGGACCGTTCCGTTTTGATCGCGTGTAAAGAAGGAAAAGACATATGAGAGACGCAAGCTGGTTTCAGTGAGCAAAAGAAAGAAAGAAGGTAAGATAGACGTGTTTAACGTCTCCTGCCAATTTCTCATAAATAATGGACCGTTCCGTTTTGATTGCGTGCACAGTGGCGGAAAACACTACTTGGTTTCAGTAAGAAAATGAATGAATGAATAAAAAAAGAAAGAAAGAAAGAATGAAAGAAAGAAAGCAGAGTTTAAATAAGGAACTATTTGATCGCACAAAAAGACAAGATTACTAAAGTTTCTGTTCCTAATTCGTCCACACTCTGTAAAACCTGGCGTGCTAATGACTGTACTACCTTTCTTGAGGAGATACGGATTACATATATATATATATATTAAAAAGAAGAGAAAAACCGGAAACGTTTTTGGTTGTAATGTGGATTTTTTTTTTTAAATATATTATACTTTATTTTCCAGAAATTTGCTACACACGTTTCCGGTTCGTGACCTTCATCAGGCAAAGAGTGGATATTTCCACATATTATCAAAAGGAATTAATTTTTCTTTTGTTTTTCGATGTTAAACATTCTCGATATTAGACATTCTCTTTTTTTGTGTGTGTTAGTGACCCAATTGTCTCTCCTTGAATTGGCAGTGAAAAAGTTCTTCTGCGTAAAAGGCCATAAAACAATTAAGATTGGTCCGAGAAAGGGTGAGGAAAGATATCTGTATTCTTATCTTTTAATGACTTCCGTGTTTTTCTTAGATCTATTACCATTTTTTTTTTTTTTGCTTTTGCCAGCATTCGTACGTATACGTATATTTCCTTTACATACATACATACATACTGTCTTATTATCAGGAATTAGTACACACACACACACACACACACACACACTTACTATGTTGTGTTGGGTTCGCGTGTGTGCCCGTGAGCAGTCTTGTTTTTGCCAATATGTGGAGATATATATCAGTACGCTCATGTATACGCGCACTCCCTCCCTATACATACATACTGAAATTGTACTGAGATGATAGTACACACACATACATGCATACATACACACACACACACACACACACACATATATATATATATATATATATATATATATATATATATATATATATATATATATATATATATATTCATGCGCATGTTTAGTCGCATCAGCGTTACCAAATTTAGTCTTATAAAGTCTTATAAACTCTTCATATTGTATTGAGCCCTGGGATATCCGGTCAGTCATATATCTTGTAATAATGTGTTGAAATTCCCTTTCTCCCAAGCGTGCGCTGGTGGCTTAGAACCCAGGGGTGAGAGACTCCGACTGATGTCAGGTCGGTCGGGTTTCAACCCCAGCTTGAAGCAATCGCATGTCTAGCGACACCGATCACCTGTAATACCGCGAAACAGTCTGTACGTGGATGACTATATATATACATAATTATTTATTTAAAAATTATAACATAAATATGAATATATAAATTTATTCCGTATACACCAATCCTATACTTGTATATATATCCGTATGGGTAGATCCAAGGAGGATGATATCCGGAGAGCTCAATGTAAATTCAGAGCAAATATGTTTGAATAAAAAACAGACCACTTTAAGGTTCCATGTAATAAATTATTTCATCACAGCCCTTTTAAAGGGCTCTGGATCATCAGACTTTACTTCCAAAGGTTGAAATGAAAAATGAAAAGAAATTTACACATTTTTGACGGGCCGTATTAAATTAACGAAGTGAGGAAGTGAAGGGTCTGTTTTTTATTCAAACAAATATATATATATATATATATATATATATATATATATATATATATATATACGATCTTTGTCTTAAAAGTAACGGGACTGGAGGGTGGTGTGTGAGCTATGGCTATCGTCCACACTAAGTTATATATATATAACTATATGTGTGTGTGTGTGTGAATTACAATCAATAAAATCCAAACAATTTACCACGTACAGATTTTTTCCTGGACTTATCAATGCTAATACACTTGATAAATCCAGGGAAAAATTTCTTTCCCATGGACGAATTGGCCATCTGTATGTCGTAAAATGTTTGGATCTCATTGATTGTAATTCAATTATGCTCTGTAATAAAAATTATATTGAGCTTTGTATTTTGTTGATCAGTTTCAATATTTTATATTAATAAGATCTACCTACCAACGGATTTTTACACACACACACACACACACACACACACACATATATATATATATATATATATATATATATATATAGGTAAAATGGTCCTGAGTAAGTAACCCAAGTAGATGGAAAGGGATTATTTATGAGTTATAAAACCACTATAGTAACTACCTGTTGTTATAATCATAATGTAAATACTATAAACATGTATATATGGCATAAATAAATATCTACTTAATATAGATATATTAATCAAAATATTAACTTCCTATTAGCTTTTGGAAAATTTAATAAGAAATGATTATCGGCTGGATATTTGTGGCCTGAAATGCTTAATCTATAGTAATATGCGATCAATTTATGAAAAATGGATTATTTCTTGTCGAGGTGCCATCTTTATAATTCTAGCAAACAGATGATAATGAAGATAATGATGATGAAAGATTGTATTTAATATGACTTACTCGAAGCCCAGTCACTTTTTTTAATGTCGCCATTAGTCCACAGATGTCGTCTGGGTCCTTTAGTCATAAAACTGTTCCAATTCATTGATATTCGTCGAGTTGAGTTTGCTGTGAGCAGATGTTTAATGTCTTTCTTGGCGCGAAAGCCCACTTGGTGAGAGAAACGTTCTTTTTATTTCTCTATTTTTTACCAAGACAGATATATAAAGAGCTTAATAGTTTTACTAAAAAGATTTCGTTTGACCAAAACGGGGCCCGTTTTAACACAGAGCTTTCTTATAGATCATAAAGCTGAAAATAAGTTTCAGTAGGGGTCATAGAGACAACAGTCATAAAGGAAGTTGCAATATGATCTGTTCTCCTTCTCTATATATTTCTCTCTCTTTCTCTCTTCCTTAGACCGAGTGAATCAACATTCAAATATATCTATTTCTAAGCAACATAAACCTTTCGTATGCGTTGTTTTCATCCTTGACTTCAGCTGGATCCAAAATTAATTTTAACACTGTGTCTCAAAATATTGATCGAAATTCATTTCGTTGATATTGTTCATAATAAAGAAGAAAGAAAAAAAAAAAAGAAAATAAGTGTAAAAAGAATGAAATAAAATTAACGTGGCTAGTCGAGCTGCGTAGATCTACGTATTTCTTGCTTTAATTTTATAAGTAATCTTTATAAATCTCTAATGACTTGTATGCCCTGTTTTTCAAAGAATGCATTTTTATTCCAACTTATTGTTTTCAAATATCCAGTTTAAATAATTTATTTTGTACAGTATAATGTTTTTTAGCGGGATATATCAATTGTAAAAGGGCAAAGTAAATTTATCCGAACTTAAAGTCGGCGAAAATCAAAGAAAGAAGCAACCTTAACTCGTCAACTGGAGGGTGGAGGTGAGAAGGGTGACAGGGGTAGTGTTGAGGAAGTATGATATCAGTCAACTATTCCTATCTCTATCATTAGTGACTTAATAATCAGGCTATAAAATAAAAAAGGGAAAGGGAGTAATAAACAGACAAAAATATTAAACCTGGTCGTGACTCTTTTTTCTTACATGTCTGTAAAATTTTTAAAAATAAATGTTTATTTTTATATAATTATAACAATTAATATTACAATGCCAAAATGTGTGTTTTTGTTTTTAATTTTATGAACAGAGATTTTTAAAAATTATATATTATAGAGTAAAGGAATCATTTAAGCATCTAAGTCATGCCAATAATATATTTTGTTAAAGATTGTCATGTTCCCGAGAAACATTGATGACCTAGTGACACCACTGTTATATATATATATATATATATATATATATATATATATATATATATATAAACGTCATATTTAGTGGGTATACATGGTTGAATAGACATTGCTACTCAAAGACATGAATCCAATAGATATTACGTTTATAGTAATAAAAAATAAATCAGTTTTAAAATACAGTCATTGCTTAAATATATATATTGATACCCGCTGAAGAGTCAACGGACGATCCTGTCTACGAAACTCTGGAGTCGGGATGCTGAAGATAACATCAATCAACTAAGTGATAAAATTTTTCCTATATTTATTCACTCTCCCTCTCTCTCTCTCTTTCTCTGTATATATATATATGTGTGTGTGTGTGTGTATACACATACAAAGACACATTATGTATAATTCTCTCTCTATATATAATTATATATATAATATATATATATATGCCTATGTGTAGATATATATATATATATGTGTGTGTAGATAGGTATGTGTGTGTGTGTAAAAATTACTTCTGCCGCAAATATTGCAAAATAGAAAAGCTGTTCTTCCTAATAAACCGAACGAATCAAAAAAACATATATATATATATATATATATATATATATATATATATATATATATATATATATATTAAATAATATAGACAAGTTTTAGTGTATTTATTTTAAGTAAGTTCCTTTCATATTGTCTGATAAAGCTTAATAGCATTATCATAGAAAGACGAAAGGAAAACACCATATTGATACATCTTTAAATCCAATCTAAGCTTTCGGCTTACATAAGCCATTATCAAAGATGACAATTACTTTTCAATATATCAACCAATACACGGAACAATAATGATAGTCTATTTATGTTGCATGAAAAATTTCAAAGCAACGACTAACTCGCGTATACGAGACGCTGAATCGAAAATCGCGTCGCAGCTTGTGGCGTCACACATGACCACGCGAAAGTGAAAACGAGACGTATTATGGGAAGCCGTTTGTATAAACCAATGGCTTCTGTTATCAATTATAGGCATTTAAGAATAGTTGTAAAGATTTCGTAGTTTATTTTGTTCAGGTTAGGTTTCAACTGTTTCATATATATAGCTTCAAGAATGTTTAGTTTTTGTTTATTGTTTTCATGTTTAAGTATAATTGTGTTTTCAACAAGGATTTTCCGGAATTGTGTACGCGGCCAGGCATGTTGTTTTAAATGCCTAAAAATGTTAGAGTTATCATTCAAATGTAGAGTCAAGCGTCGTGAAAGCGAGTTTGTGGTGTGACCAACATAAATATTATTTAATCCATTGGAGATACAATCTCCCAAAGGGCACTTGAATTTGTAAACTATGTTGGTTTTTTCAAATCGCTAACGGGGAGGGGGGAAGAATCATTGCGAATAATTAAGTTGGATATACTAGATTTAGTGGAGCATATGATTAACCTAATTTTTTGCTAGGATCTGTTGTAGATATATTGGTATTTACTAAAATTTTTTTAGTATATTTTCATCTTGTTTATAATTAGTATGCATTTGACTACGATATAAGAGATTAATATGTTTGGGATTAGTTGAAGCAGTATTATGTTCTATTTCCTTAGTATTAAAAATATGAATGAAATATTTGTCGCTGATTACTTCCACAACGCAGAGAATAAATCCCTGTAAGTTCAGGCTCGAATATCGGGGGCAGAAAGAAATGCCGAAATCTCGATTCGCAGGTACTAACTCACAAAACTCAATGCACGTAACCAGTCAGAAATATAACCCACTCTCCGACCAACGCGGTAGCCAAAATACACGAATTTCATTTCTCCCCGATTTGAGAATACCAACTGCTTTTATCGGCCGAGCATTTTTTCCATTTGTCGACAACTGGGAGACGACGCCCAATTTTAGCACATGATAATACTTTTATGGCAACTCCTGCGACTGACTTGCTTCTCATTTAAATATTCCGTCTTCAGCATGTCATGCGAAATACGTGCCCCCACTTTTTTTGGTAATTTTCTTTTTCGACACATTTTCTGTGGTAGGATACACGCGACACGCTGACGCTTGGTTTGACGAGGTAATTCGCCGTTTTCTTCGCTATAAAGTATCAAATTCTCCAGGCCCTCCTTCCTCATTGTGTGTCCCAGAAACTTCAGCTGCCTCTTCCTGATGTTAAGTATAAGCCTCCTCTTTGTTAGTAACCTATCTAAGACCTCATCGTTGCTCACATGCTCGGTCCATGATATCCTTAGCATCCTTCTGTAGAACCCCATCTCCGTCGCCTCGAGTCTCTTTTTCATCTTTGAGGAGACCGTTGAAACATTCGTTGCCGTAAAGGAGGGCAGATGTCAGGTAACAGCTCAATACTCTTTTCTTTGTTACCAAAGAAATCCTCCTAAACTGAAAAGAAGAGCATATAAGATGCCGTCCTGAAAAGTCATCGCCCCGAACAAGAAGGGGTTTCATCAAAAAATTTGGTAATTTGGACAGATTTTGAGAAGTGGATTGGGCCAATAATTTTTCAGCATCTCTTCTTACACTCACACACAGACGCAGACACACACACACACACACACACACACACACACACACACACACACACACATATACATACATATATATATATATATATATATATATATATATATATGATAGACTCTCCCGTCATGTTCGACGTATGAGGTTCCGACGACCACCTACTAATTATCTGCATGCCTCTGACGGGCATGACTTTTGAGACTCATCAAGAATTGCACAAAAGACCACAAACAGTACAGGAGAATGTATTGTATGCAAGTGTAGCAGGAACACTGTTAGGTGTTTTATTTAACTTTCGAATATATATATATATATATATATATATATATATATATATATTTCACCTAAGAGGATCGTCAGGGAAAACTTTTTTCCTTCGATATATAAACAGTATATTATATATATATATATATATATATATATATAATTGACATTGAGTTTCATGCTTCAACGCAATCTTCAGGAATTTAACTTGTTTTTTAGTTCATATATATGCCGGTCAGTTGTGCATTGTGTGTAGGTCTATTGCATTATTCCAACTGTTATTTGGAGGGATATCAATTATGTTTCAAATTAATCTAGGGGTTATTGGATAGAAATAATTGTCGATCTAAATGCAATTTTGGCAAATCGAATCTGTTTATATGTTAACTTTTTTTCAATCATATTGATTTTGATTACTACTATTTATTTGTTTATATATTTGGATAATTTTATATATATATTTATTTATTGTATTTATTTATTTATTTTTATATATGCATGCTACCAGCATGGTGTGTCAGAAGACCTACAGAAACTGCTCAAGTGTCACCTGTCACATGAAACCACCGGAGAACGCTGAACAGAATTTACAAAATAGGCCAAGCCCTGTACAAAATAACTTTGCCCTGTTTTCATTTAGGGCTTCAAAACCGTTTTTTTCGAGTTAATCAAACTTGTCCATATATATTCGTTAAATGAGTTGTCAGCCCTTATGTATGTGCATTGTGTGGCCATGATAGGTCTATTTCGCATTATTCTCAGATGACTTATGCAAAAAGTTGTATAGCTTTAGTCTGTGATTGTCTTTAGGCTGATTTGAACAGAAAATGGGATTGCATATTGATGTTATGTATAAATTTGAAAAGCCTGTGGCAATGTAAATTAATCTCCAGGGTTCGATTCCATTGATGTACTGCGCATGCTCATAGATGGTCGATATATTTTTGGGCAATGTCACGCTTTGTCGTGCATTACATGTATAAATCATAACAGATCTACCTATGCATTTTTTTTACCGATATTTCAATTTTGCATCTGGTTTTATATGTTGTTAGATACTTTTCAATCATTTTTCTCAGATTTTTCTAAAATAACCGTTCTATTACTTTTTATTTTTATCAAAAAAATATTTGTTTACAAATTAGATTCATTTAACCCGGAACATCTGCTAATTTTTATTCAAAAATTTATAATGAAATCGTTGATGTCTTCTTAATTCTTGTTCTTCATTATTTTTCCTTATTTATTTATTGTATTGTTCGATTGATTAAAAAATCAATTTATTTTCATTGGGATAAAAATATGGATGCATGACCTCGGAACGCTTTTGACCTCTGCCAAAAAAGAACAATTTGCATGGATAGGGCAGAATAATTCTTGGACTCTTGCAGAAAATAGTGAACTAAAAGAAAAAAAATATCTGTTCACAGTATATTAGACGAAATAACAAACTTCAAGTTTACAGAGAAGTGTTCTTCCAGCTTGTTGCATGCTTGTGAAATCTGAACAACGAAACCACCATGAATATGTACGCTGAAAAAACAAAACAGAATTTACAAAAAAGTAAATCAAGGCTAAACATCACCCCAAAATGGATGATTTGTAACAAAAATTACATATCATAGATACTAAAAAGATTTCTAAAATTGTTTTAACAGAAAAACAAAATTGCAAGGATGAATTGAAAATGAAAATTTCGTTAGAAACAAAAACATAAAAGTATACTGAACTGTTACGTGACATATGTCTACTATAACCACGGAATCCTAATAATCTCTAATTTAAAAGGACTTGAAAAACAGAAATGTGGTTCTACAGAAGGATAATTTATACCAAGAAGGACCGAACATGTAAGCAACGAAAAGTTTTAAAAATGGATAACTAATCAAACTTGTCAAACGATGATAATCAGAACTTATTAACAACCAACCACCTGCATACGGATGAAAATGAGTAAGACAAGTCATTTAAACTATACAGTGGGGGCGATTTTTGAGAGATTTATCCTACCAGGATTATCTTGGTAGCCATAATCTTAACAGCATAAGATATGACTGTTTCCGTGTAACGAAGGAAAGAAGAAGGACTAACCATCAACTGCAAGAAGACAGAATACAATGTAGTTAGCAAAATGAGAGCCCAAAATGCAAATTTACAAATTTGAGATACTAGAAAAGTCAAACAAGTATAAAAATTTAAATATATGAAGTGTTTTAATAAAGAACGTTGTTATTATTATTATTGATATATTATTATTGCTGCAATTGTTGTTATTATTATTATTGTTGTTTTGCAGCCATTGTTATTATTATTTTGTTGCTGTATTATTATTACCATTACCATTGTTATTTGTTTATTTTGCTGTTAGTATTATGATTTTTGTTGCCGCTATTGTTGTTATCATTATTATTGCTGTTGTTGCTGCTGCTAGATGATGTTATTTATTATATTATTATCTTGTTATTGTTATTATCTTCTTGCAGCTATTGTTGTCACCAAAGCTATTGTTTGTTGTTATTATTGTTGTTGTTGTTGCTGCTATTATTATTATTGTTATTGTTGTTTGTCTTTTGTTAGGTTATCATTATGACTGTTGCGACATTGTTTGCATTGATGTTGTTATTATTAACATTATTGTGATGGAATGCATGCTTGATGTTATTATTATTACTGTCTTTTATTAAACACGCTAATTTGAAAAGCCTGTGGCAATTATTAATATTATTGCTGTTATTATTATATATCTCCAGGGAAACAGAATATCGAGCATTCCATTGATGTACTGCGCATGCTCATAGATGGTCGATATATTTTATTATTTAACTGTGTTGTTATCATTATTGATGGAGCTGCAATGTCACCATTTTGTCGTTCTGCTATTGTTGTCATCATTTATTGGTTATTATACTATTGCTATTATTATTGTAAATCATTGTTATTTATATTATTGTTGTTGCGATTTTATTTGTTAATTAATATTATTGTTGTTGTTTTTGCAAGATCTTACCTAACTGATATTTCACTCTTCTATCGCGTTGTTACTCTTATTATTATTGTTGCTGCTTTGTTGTTATTATTATTATTATTTTACCATTAAGGGTCGTCTTATTATTATTATTATTATTGGATTACTGGTTGAGCTTGTAAGGCTGTTAGGTTTTAGTGTTGGTCTCTGTTAAGTAAGAGATTGTTAATTGTGAGTACGAATTATTATTTTGTGATTATAAATTTTGCAAGCCCTTGTGTTAAAGTATGAATGGTGTGTTTTTGTTTTTTAAACACGAAGTGGCATGGTTTCATGGGAGGGTTTATCTGTATATATAAACAAGTTTTGTTAAATGAAACCGTGTAATTCGATCTACATTTATGCTATATTTCTTTATTTTCCGAAGTTGTTGTACATCGGGTTTGAAATTATAAATAAATTTTTCAAAGTTCATACTTTATTCTTGATTAGTTCAAGTTCTTCCATTATTTCAGTCATTGTCGTGAACGGAGCGTTATTTGTATTGGTCAGTAAAAATATTCCTTTTTTTTTAACTTCTGGTGATTTTAGTTGTCTGCAATTCAAAATGGAATCAGTTCAAAAGATCACAAACGATTTCAAACGCTTAAAAAAAAAAACAGATATCGAATATTTTTAGATGCTGTTAACAAATGTTATAAATATTCGATACGTTTTTTTTTTCTGATTAGTTGTTCAAATTATCAGCGAAAAACAGAAAGAATTAAATAAAAGAAATGTTAAAGAAAAATCTTTCGATGGTCTTTAACCAAACCTGCAGTTTGCCATCCAAATGTACCAAATACACACACACTCACACACAAGCGCGGGCGCACGCACACACACACGCAAACACAGACACACATATATATGTTTGTGTGTGTGTGTTATGAATTCAATCTTTGGTTGGATTGATGCGAGTTTGTGACCCTGGGATTCACGCTTTTGCGATCGTCAGACAAACCCCGTGAAACCCTGGGTCACAAATACATATATATATATATATATATATATATATATATATATATATATATATATATATATATATATATGTGTGTGTGTGTGTGTGCGCGCGCGTGTGTGTGTGTGATAACACAGACAGACCGTTAACGTCTAAAAGAGCACACAGTCTATTAAATTAGTGGTGATCAACGTTTAAAAGCGAACAGATTTTTGTAAACAAAACGCTCAATATTTTAAAAGAAATACTGCAACACCAGTCAAGTCATTAGGTATAGAATTATCCTTACTAATTTTGAATTTTTCTTAATCTAATAATTAATTAATATATCAATCTGTCTCCTCTCTCCCATATATATATATATATATATATATATATATATATATATATATATATATTTTTATATTCAGGAAAATCTATGACAAAGTCTAAAAAACACCCAAAAGTAATCTCTTCATAGATTTTTTCTAAAATATAAATATAAATAAATCTAAAATATATGTAAATACAATATATAAATATATATATATATATATATATATATATATATATATATATATATATATAAATATATGTGTGTGTGTGTGCATGTGTGTGTGTAAAATATATATAGAAAATAGGAAAGAACTCGTTAGGTAAATACTTCAAAGTTCTTTAGTATTTTTGTTATTATTTTTAAAAAAATAGTGCTCGATACAAAAGTAGAGCATAAATATAATTATTTATTTAAAAATATGATTCCAACGCTACATAAGAGTTCTCATGTTTCATAAATATGATTCCAACTCTACATAAGAGGTCTCATGTTTAATTAAATTAAATTAAAGTACTTTAATTCAATTTAATTCAAATAATTATATTGATGTTTTCGGCTCTTGTTTTGAAACATGAGAACTCTTATGTTGCGTTGGAATCATATTTTTAAATAAATAATTACATATATATATATATATATATATATATATATATATATATATATATATATATATATAGACGTTTGTGTGTGTGTCCCCATGTGTGTGTGCCTGTGTGTTGGTGCGTGTCTGTGTGTGCTTATGTTTGTATTTGTGATTGTCCCTATTTATTTTATCTGTGTATGTCTCTGTGTGCCTTGATATTTGTGTGCGTGACTGCCTCTGTTTGTTTTATGTGTGTGCATGTTTCTCTGTGCGTGTGTGTGTGCGCGTGTCGGTATGTGTCTGTGCTTTATGTGTCTGTGTATGTGTTTACATGTGTCTATTTTATGTGTGTGTGTGCCTGTGCACGCGCGTGTGTGCGTGTATGTGTGCGTTTAAGAAATTGTCGACCCAGTCCAAATTAACAAATGTGAGATTCCCTTTTCGTTGGAGACGTGGACTATCGACCCCCACCCCAACACTGCTCGCACCGCCGCCTGCCATGTTATATGCTTTTCCTTTCAGTTTAAAAAACGTTTTTATATTGGATTTCTCGCCTCGGTTTGAGTTTGGGAATGAGTTTCACACTGTAAACATTAAATAACATAAACTGTTTCGTAGCCACTAAATTCATCATGTCATTATTTTTTCTTTTATTCCGGAAATCGGCATCGATTTCAAGTTCATTTAAACGACTTCCATCTTCGTTTTAAACACCTTTAAGCAAGATAATTATATTTAATTATATTTTTCATTGATTTTAGAAGCTGGCTTTCCAATAAAGGTCGGGCAAACGAGGCTGGCAAGGAGTACTTTGTAATTACGACATACTTAACATTGTACTTATAAATGGTAATGGTAACATTATCCGTTTCCCTATAAGGAAACATTTGACTTTCATTGACCGAGCAGCCAGTACTGCTTTCGTTTGAAATTTATAAAATCTTTCTCGTAAAACACTTTTTCAGGAAAACAGTTTTCTCAAATCCTGTAGCTGTTATCGATCTTTCCAGTATTAATGGGGGTTTCCTTCTCAACCTTTTATTTGAAGTTGTTTGAAATATCAACATCTTGATTATGTCATTATTTTCTCTTCCACGTAAATGTGCTATCCATTTTAGTTGTTGCCGCTGTTGGTAATCCTCAAATGATGTGGTTTCTCTTATTTGGTACAGTTTTGTTTGGGATTCTGTAGAACCAGTCCACAAGGTTCAAAGAAAGATTTTTTTTTGCCAAGACCCTCATGTTTCACACGCTTAAAACTTTTTTTCACCATTGATCTGAGAAAGTGGTTGTATACAGCTGACAGTTTAGATATTTCTGAACAGGTTTGACGTCATGCATGACATCCATTCCTTTAGGCTGGCTGAAGGACTCAAAAATCATGCTCCCAATGAGGATTCAAATTTCTGTCAGTTTACCTTACGCAACAATTTTAGCTTGTATTTCGTCACTATTCCAAGCGGGGAGGGTCTGCTTACCTAGAAAATCCGCATTTGAATCTTGGATTATTATCATGCTCACCTACCAATGAGGGGAAATGGGAGTAAACCACAATGAGGTTAGCATGTCAATTAGTATGCAGTAGACAACACGTTCCAACTCCTCATTTGCATACAGAAGACACACTGTCAACAACGCGAGTGGTTAAAACAAAATATTTCAAAGTACAGCTATACCACACTCTACGTCGTTAATTGGTTCCAGAGGTTTCGACTTAGGTCGTAAAACGACGGAAGTCGAAATAACCACACTATAAACTTCAAATAAGCACTTCCCATAGCCGATTACAGTATTTATGATATTTACGTACAATATTCTGAATAAAATAATTAATTTCCACCTTATATTCCAGTAATATAGCCTTACGTTTAGCAGTAGCACTTGCACTAGGAATTTTCTTCGGAACCATGGACAACAATATATCTTAAATCAACGGCAGAGCACAGATGTAAACAAGTCAGAATTCAAAATCGGTGTTGGAGCGAAAAACAACGCACGAGTACCGCCTATCGGCAGGAATTTGAGATATACTTCATTATGCTAATTTTTTCGTTTGATGATTTTAATATATATATATATATATATATATATATGTGTGTGTGTGTGTGTGTGTATGTATGTGTGTGTGTGTGTGTGTTTATCGTTAATATTAGTGTTTTGACCTTTCTATTTTAACGGCCGACGTAAACTCCAGTAAAACGACCTAAGCCGAGTTTTATTTATAATACTTAAGAAAAACCGACGTATCTTCGAAAATGACTTAACTCGAAACGACGTAAGCCGAGGTATCACACTAGAATAATAACTATAGACAACGTTTAAAAGGAATATTTAAAAGCATTTATTTGGTGTAACAAATTTGGCGATAATGTATTTAAAACATTATATATTCATGACTGTATAGTATTTGATTTTGTCAATATAGCAAAATACTTAATAATTACTATAAGTCAGGGTTTCCCAACCTGGGCGATATCGCCCACCGGTGGGCGATTTCAACTGTTGGGTGGGCAACGCGCAACGGAACTGAAAATGGTGGACGATTGGAAATGTTGTTAGACGATATAGGGTTTTAATTATTAAAAAGGTATTTCAACATATGATACCAGAAAAAATATTCAGAGAATTCTGGTCTACTGACAACACAAATAAAACTGTTATGATGTCGACCTTTTGCAAAGGACAACATTGAAGCTGAGCAAAAATATTATTCACATAGATATTTATATCTATGTGAATAATATTTTTTTACAATCAAATACAATGTTTATTTGATGATTTAAACTCTTTCTACCACATTAGATAGTTTGGGCTACAGACATAAGATACTCTCTGAATATGGAGAACTTCATGAAGTAAAAATGTAATCCTTGCGTATAAGACGCATCTCTAAATTTTAGACTTAAAATATGGGAGAAAACTGTTTATTATAAACGAGTGAAAAATTTGTTAAAATTGTGAAACTGACTCCCAAGAGGATGCTTCCCCGATCACTAAAATCTTAATTTGTTTATCTGTTCAAATGTTAATCTGTTCAAGTCTAGGGTCAATTGTTAACTTCTAAATATATCTATATAAACTGTGCCTCTTATTCTTTAACCCTCTACCACGAGTGGTTCTTGCACCTTGTACAGGGTGAAAATAAAAGAAAGGAGAATCTATGGCTGTCATCAAACCCGCTCGGCTCGGTGGCTAGGATCAAAGTGTAGTATCTGCGCTTTGTGAGCTGCCGGGTCGGGTGTCTGTCGAACTCTCTGCTTGCAGAGAGGAACCCGGACGAAGCTCCGCCGAAGGGTAGGGTTTCGTTGGGGGAGGTTGACGGAACTGGCCCGCCTCGGCGGGTTTGGATGGTTATTTATTTTTGGCTGGGCCTACGGGCTCAGAGATACCCACATTAAAAAGGCGTTGTGCCACATTCGATCCCCGTGGGTGGATTGATAAATACCATCTAAAGGAACATCACTAGATGCGTACTATGAACTGCAGATGCCAAAAACAAACTTTAAAACAAAAATTAAAAATATAGAAATTATTTTACCAGGGGACGCAAAATATGACACCAAAACCCCAAAACGCATTGGAATAAAAAAAAAGTCCCCTCATGTGTAAGTGGATGCTGTATAATTTCCTCTCCCTTGGGTATGACGTTAAACTCCATCCGACACCGAGGCCTCTGATTGGGAGAGTGGAGCTTTTGAGGAACGTTGAATCACTTTTAAATTGGTGTTGTACTCAGGTCCACCGGGACCCGGGGTAGTAGTACCTGTTAGAGTCCTAGATATGGGCAAATAGTGACCCCCCTCCCAAAAAAAAACAAAATACTATGAAAGTATAAAAATACATTATTATAGTAAAAATGCCAGCAATACATTTTTATTACTAACAATACCTATTTATAGCAAAATGACCAACAATACATTTTATCTGTGCTTGAAGGCGTACATTTGTGTTCAAAATATTTAATATATACAGAGCATATACAGTATGCATATAGAAAAAATTTTGCGCGGGGCCGCTCGACATTGTGTAATGGTTAACAAACTTGTCTCGCCAAAACAATTACGACTGAGTAGTGAGTTCGATCCTCACTGGGTACCCCATAAATTCGCCCTTCTGTCGCATCAAGGCTACGCTTAAGAAGTCACTGTAAAATATTTGTATGTACATGCGCAGTTATGTATATAATATATACTTATATTAGTAACACAATATCTTTATAAATACTGTAACATTGTAAAATTAAATGATAATATTATTGCATAAAGGCAGTCTCAACTTCTTAAGTAAAACTACGTTAATAGCATTTGAGGCTTCCTCCACGTGAATAGGTGTTCACTTTTTGAATAACAAGAATTATATGCCACGGGTGGGGGCACCAGGGTTTTAGACATGCTTAGGTCGGAAATGACCAAAACAAAACGGTTGGGAGTCACTGATCTAGCTGGAAGTTGACCTCTTTTGGAGGGTTTCTTAATCCTTCTACAATGGATGTAGTCGGCGTATTCTGTGCCTCACCAACAAGGTATTAACTCTTTTTCTTAGCTAACTAATTGAAGTGGGGGTGTTAAAGTCAGAAAAACATGCTGTCTATCAGTTTTTAAAGAATATACTGTCCAATGAAAATCGGCTTTAAGTGAGTTATTTTCCTATCTCGCATGCCTCGCTCAATCATTGAGGACATTGTCCAGAGTTCACTGCTATATTGGAGGACAGATACCACGTAACAGTTTGGTACCATTTTATTTTATTTCCAGCGAAGATTTTTAATTTTTTTTAGAGCTGAAAGGGTAGAGATAGATTAAATTTACACTAGTGTTAAAAATGGTAGACATAGGTCTGGTTTTGTCTAAATTAGAGCCAAAAGAAGTGACATAGGTCGGTTTGCTAGAGAGTGAAAAAGGTAGACATAGGTTTGTCTTTGTCTCAACTAGAGCCAGAGGAATGACATAGATCTGTTTTCAAGAGAATCAAAAATGTAGCCTAGGTCCCGTTTACACTACCTCCTGGGCATGACGTTAAACTGCATCCAACAGCAAGGCCTCTGATCAGGAGGTTTTGAGGAGCGTGGAACCACCTCTTAATTGCTGGTGTTCCCAGGTCCACCCTGACCTAGAGTGGTAGCACCTGTTAGGGTCCCAGCTATGGGCAAATAGTGAACTCCAGTTTTTTTCCAGACCTTACCCACGAACTGAGTATGACGATAAACTACATTCGCGTCCTGGGTATGGCGATAAACTACATCCGCGTCTTGGGTATGACGATAAACTACGTCCAACAGCAAGGCCTCAGATAATGTTTTTGAAAAAATAATGTTGCCAGCTATACGTTTTTGAAAAAAATAATGTTTCCAGCTATACGTTTAATAGTAATATATATATATATATATATATATATATATATATATATATATATATATATATATATATATATACATATTAAAATTAATTGATTTAAAATGTATTTTTTTTTTTCTACACAGTTCTTAACATGTTTCAAAAATAGAAGCTAAAAGCCCCGAAAATTCTTTCAGGATAAAATGAAACTAATGCTTTTAATTTAATTGCAAAATTAAAATCGGGGCTTTTAATTTCTATTTTTAAAACATGGTTAGAACTGTGTAGCGAAAAAAACATATTTTTAAAATGAATTAATTTATAATATTATGCTCTGTAAATTTACATTGAGCACTATTCTGTAAAATAAAATATCTATAAGAACACCGGATTATATATCTTATCAAGCTTTTCTTTATATATATATATATATATATATATATAACTGAATTTGGCATTAAATGACCTACAGTGGTTGATATATTCATAAAATCCAATCAACCAACCAACCAACCAACCAACCAACCGTTTACACTACTGTGAAATATGTAGACATTTATCGAGTTTATGGTTGTGTTTGCAAGTATCTATCCGGAAGTTGAGTACTTTGGGGTTGTCTTAAACTTTCTGCAGCGGATCTAGTATTCTATGGATCATCAACAAAATAATATCTCCTTTTCTTCGTTAACTATTTGAGAGGGATATTAAAGTCAGAAAAACATGCTATCTTACAGTTTTGTATTGTCTAATGAAAATCGGCTTCAAGAACATCAATATAGGTCATTTTCCTGTCTCGTATCAATGAAATATCGCTGTTTTAACGTCTCGTATAATGCGTAGCGAGTGTTGAATAAGTGGAGCCTGGCGTAGGTCAGCTCTCACCTGGCCCATCGAAGAGGATTCCAAAATAGAATTAATATCAAGAGCCATACAAACAGCGACAGCTGTTGCAAAACTAATAACAATCTGGAAAGACAAGAACATCTGCTTGAAATCAAAGATCAGAAAGTTGCGTTTGAGCGTGTCACTCTTACTGTTCACCTGCAAATCTTGGACATTGACAGCAGAACGGCAGCGAAAAATCCAGGAATTTGAAATGTAATGCCACAGGACCATCCTAAGCATTTCCAAGTAAGACAGAATTAGAATTGACGCGGTACAAAACACCACGATTCTACTGCTATTATTATTATTATTATTATTATTATTATTATTGCACATCACCAAAGTAACGCTGGGATACGATTAATTAATTAATTTATGGCTTATCAACCCTTTGCAGGTTATTTAAAGGCAGAAAATGTTTAAAATGGAAGAAATTCTTTTAGATAATAATGGTTTAGTGATACAAGTCTTACTAATTAATTGATAGGAGATGGATTGATACCTAATCAGTATTTGATAAACAAACAAGAAATTATAATATTCGTATAAAGTGGGGGATCAATTCTATATTATAGCCAATATATAAACTGATCCCTTACTTTGTGGCCACGGTGGTTTATATACATTTATATTCCAGAAAATGTAAATAGATCTAAAAGACATGCTTACAGGAAATTATAATGTGGGCATAAAGTGGGGCATCAATTCTATATTACAATCAATATATAAACTAATCCCTCACTTTGTGGCCACGGTAGTTTATATACATTTATATTCCTAAAATACATGACGACAAGAAATTATAAAATGGATATAAAGTGGGGGATCAATTCTATATTACAACCAATATATAAACTGATCACTCATTTTATGGCCACTGTAGTTTCTATACATTTATATTCCAGAGAATGTAAATAAATCTAAAAGATATGCCTGTGTAGCTAATCAATGTTTTATTTTAGATTGTAAGAATCTTTTCGGAGAGTATAATGACTTATTGGTACAAGTCTTACTAAATTACCTGCAGCTGGCACTGAAGAGTTGAATTCATACTTTTCCAAAGGGTATTTGCGCGTAACAGAATATGAAGAACTAGACTTGGATTAGAACTTGGCTCTCCGATTAGTAATTCCGAGCCATTATTAATTACACCACCTGCACATCCAAGCTTACAGCACCAGGTATTCCCAAACGGTCACCCATCTAGGTAATGACCAGGCTCGATGTTGCTTCGGTGAATCGGTGTTTCAACATGATATGGCCGTAAGCCAATGGCGTCAAGAATACGAAGTTGAAATAATATGGCATCATCATAAGAATCAATATTTCCGCTACTCCCCTAAAAGGTACTCCCCTAAAATGTACTCCCCTAAAAGGTAATCCCCTAAAAGGTACTCCCCTAAAATGCACTCCCCGAAAAGGTACTCCCCTAAAAGGTACTCCCCGAAAAGGTACTACCTTAAGCAACATAAAGAGAGACAGACAGCGTGGAAAATGGACTGACAACGTCATTGAGTGGACTAGAAGAGCCTTCCCAGAAACCCAGACATTGGCATGCATCCGGGACATCTGAATGGAGCTTGTCAGGTGCTCGGCTATGTAGTGATCCTCCAACACAATTGGTTTAAGTATTGATGATGCAACTGTTCCTTTATGAAACTTGTGCAAAGTAAAAGAAATTCTTGAGTTTATCAATAATTAAATTATTTTATATTTACAACATATAGAGGTAGATATTTTAATTCAATAAATATATTGTGTTACTCAATTAAAAACGGTGGCGTAGAGCTCTCAAATGCCGGAAGAGGTCATCATTTACTGTGTTGTGCTTACCACATCAATTGGGCTTAATTCGACTCAGTGGTTTTGTTTATATAAACAACTAATTCCATTGGTCATGGACTCATGGAAGACGCGGGATAGTGTAGGATTCTCCAATAACCTAATTCCTGATTAATACCATAATTACTGTTACAAAAAAAATAATCGCTAAACCGATAAGAAAAAATCATCAATCTTTAACCTTCGTCCTGGCAAAGAAAATGGTATCAAACGGAAAGCTTTTCCAAAGACGCCACTATTATTTGAAGTACTTTTACTCTTCGGCAGTAATACTATTTATTTTATTAGATTGTTTATTTACACTATTTATTTATTATATTGTTTACTGGAATGGTTGGAAAAACATCGTCTATTTAACACTCGATTCGAACTTTATAAAATGGGAAATAATAAGGATTTCCTTGTATTTGGATAGTGGCAAAAGTACGCAGGTGTATAGCTCTAAGAAAGCTTTATTCAACTGAGAATACAAGGATCGCATGTAGTGTCCTTTTATAGTCCCAGTAAACAGAAATCGCTCTCTCTCTAAGAGCAGAGTAACAAAATAACTGGCTCACATATTTTCTATAATTTATATACAAGAATCCAGTTTCCAGTTCGCCTATCATTTGTGAGAATTATAAAACAAATCACAAGGTTAAAATCTTAAAAAAATTGAAATTTGGCTCCAGAAAGAAATATTTGTCCATGGCCAGTTGTATGTTGCATGCTCAAGCGTAAGAAATCTTAAGAACTTATTCTTCGCTGTCTGTCTATATTTCTGAGATAAGGTATTATGTAAAGCTTTTATCCACTGTGCCATGTGTCCTTGGACAGTGGATAAAGGCGTTGGTTAGATCCAGTGACAGGACCCAAAGAGTGTGAGTTCAATACCCGGTTAAGGCAGTGGAGAACTTTCAGAGGGAAATTAGCAGGAGATAACTGATAACTGACATCCATCAAACATAGCACGTGGAACTAGTGAGCGAAATAAAGGGTTCAGTTCTAAATTCCAACCACCTGAAGAAGGCCGGAACGTACAACGGCCGAAACGTTGTGATAAATATGCCGACAAAGATGAGGACAATAGTCTGAATAATGTAAATAATTATTCTTCGCTGTTAAAAAGGAAAAAGGTGAAAAAGAAATAGTGTTTATCATGAAGTCCAATTAAATTAAATTAAAGAAATTATTAAACCGCGAAGTAGTGTTTTTGTCAAAGTATTTTTCAAAACAAATCAGCTTATTTCAATTTCATCGATTGGTCTGCGAAATTGAACGAAACTTAGAGTTTGTAAATCTCGATGAAAATGTTCAGGAAAACTTCAACAATACTAAATACTGCGAGGCTTTCAACAAGAGTCGGCCTTTTAGCAAAAAATTCTAGTAAATAAGAAATTATTTGACGTTTAGCTATTTAAACTCTTCGGCAATAATACTATTTATTTATTAGATTGTTTATTAGAGTGGTTGGAAAAACATCGTCTATTTAACACTCGATTCGAACTTTATAAAATGGGAAATAATAAGGATTTCCTTGTATTTGGGTAGTGGCAAAAGTACGCAGGTGTGTAGCTCTAAGAAAGCTTTATTCAACTGAGAATACAAGGATCGCGTGTAGTGTCCTTTTATAGTCCCAGTAAACAGAAATAGCTCTCTCTAAGAGGAGAGTAACAAAACGAGGGGAGACCACTCTTGGTTATTCATAACATCATCTTTATGGATTTGAATAAGCTGATTTGTTTGGAAAAATAGAATCCAGATTTCAGTTTGTACTGCATTTGCGAGAACTATAAACAAACAACAAGGCTAAACGCTTCAAAAAATTGCAATTTGGCCCCAGAAACAAATATTTACGCATTTACACCAGTTGCGTATTGCATGTTCAAGAATAAAAAAGCCTAAGAATTCAAAAAATATCGTTTGCCATGAAGTCCTATAAAACTTAAATTAAAGAAATAAACCGCGAAGTAGGATTTTTGTCAACAAACAAATCAGCTTATTTAAATTTCATCGATTTGTTTGTGAAATTGAAAACATGTTAGCGATAACTTCAATTATACTAAATACTGTGAGGATTTCAATACACCTCAGCGTGTTGCAAAAAGAATCCTAGTATTTAAAAACTAAAAGAAAGGATATGCAAAAGACAAGATGTTGCATGCTTAAGAGTAAGAAATCCTAAGAATTTATTCTTCGCTGTTAAAAAGGAAAAAGAAATTTTGTTTACCACGAAGTCCTATTAGATTAAATTAAAGAAACTATTAAACCGCGAAGTAGGTTTTTTGTCAGTATTTTTCAAAACAAATCAGCTTATTTAAATTTCATCGATTGGTTTACGAAATTGAACGAAACGTAGTTTGTAAATCTCGATGAAATGTTAGCGATAACGTCAATAATACAAAATACTGTACAGATTTAAACACACGAGAGCGTGTTGCAAAAAAAAAATTAGTATGTAGAAACTAAAAGAAAAGATATGCAATAAACAATATTTCATTTTTATTAAATAAGCATTTGTTATTGTAATCATTAAATTGTTTTTAAATTAGTGGGAACAATTTGTATGTTAAATAATAAAACTTCAAAATTTTCCCCAAAATATGAATGAAAATTTATTGTACTAAGCTATGCACTTTAGTAAAACCAACTGTACTTTGTACCCACTTATCTGTTTGCAATTCTGCCCAAAATTTGGTTTTGATCAGTGAATGTATGGCTATTTTAGTGGGTGTAACGAGCAGATGGACAGACTGACGGAAGTTACAGAATTTTATATATAGATATAGTTAGGTTAAACTACGGATTGATGATTTACAATACTGCTAGTCTTGAGCGAGAAACGCATTGCAATTTTAGGGTCATGTCTCAATAGGTAGAGACTTCGTTTGCTTTAGTTATGTTAGGAAGACTTACTAGTTTGTATCTCGGGTATTAGTAGCTTAAGTAAAGTAACATAATAGTAGATACGTTTTTTTTTGTTTTGTTTTTTTTAGAACAGGCGACCAACTGAGTTATGCCATGCGCTTAGTAGCACCTGGTTACCCAGAAATCCGCTCACCGGAAACAAAAAGAAGTTACAATTGAACAACTGAGAGAATCAGGTGAAGTCTGATTTCGACGCGTTCATAGAATAGGTTTTATAAAGACATGTCTAAGTATCTTAAATGAATGCGATAAATTCACGACTTTCCTATTTTCTAAAAGGTTGTTTTCTGTCACAAACACAGACAGAAACGGTTTGATGTTAAAATCTCTGTCGAATAAACGTGACTGAACAAAAGTGAAGTATATGCGATACAACATATATATATATATATATATATATATATATATATATAAATTTCTAAGAGTTAATGGATTTTATTTTGAATATACTATTTTTATTGTTTGTCATTACTCCAAACATTATTTTTAAAATAAATCGAATATATCATAAAAAAAAAAAATATCTAAAATCATGTGTGCCCAGAACAATAACGTTTGGCTGAAGAGGGGGAGGAGAAAAAAAGAGAAGGGGAGAAGAAAAATAAAAATCATATATATATATATATATATATATATATATATATATATATATATATATATATGTATATATGTATATAGATATATATATATGTATATATATTTATTTATATATATATATATATGTATGTATATATATATGTATGTATATATGTATACATGTATGTATGTATTTATGTATATATGTATACATGAATGTATATATATGTATATATATATATATATATATATATTCTATATACATACATGCATAAAAATACATAACACCAGTTGACAATAGCAACAAAATTAGATTAATTATTTATTACAAAAAAAATTTAAAATCTCTAACCTTATAATTAAAAATAATAATTCACCTCTTAGAACAAAATTAAATAGGGCAAATATTATTTACAAATTTAAATGTCCATTAAGGAACTGCATTCCTGATCAATCGTAAATAATTATATAGGCCACACTACAACATGTTTGACACGCAGACTCACTCTACACCTTTCTGATCATAGCTCAATTAGATCTCATTTAAATATTCATGGAGACCTACCGGACACTATTCATAACATATTTGTTGACACTAATATAATAGCATCATCTACATGCAAAAAAAGGCTAAAAATGATAGAAGCCTTATTAATAAAAAAAAAAAAAAACAACACTTAATAATATTAACTTTGAACATGGACACAATATGTTGACCGTGTTTTGAAAACTTAAAATATTTTATAAAACATACATACAACAAACTATTTCTTATTTAACAGTTAAAATATTTAATCCTTGAAAATGGTTAAATGTATAGCCGAAAGCGCTCGGATAAAAAGAACATTCGGACAGATTTTATATAATTTATCATCTGAAAAGAAAATTATTAGATCGCATAAGAAATTTTATAAAAAAAAAACTAAATAAAAACACCTTGTCTGTCGTATTCAATGAAATGCGCATGATGAACTTGCTTGATTTTGGCATCTCCATTTCGTACGTCGCCTTTTGCAGGTAAATATACATTCAGCTATCTTAAGATTGGTGTTTAATCCTACCTTCACGCTTCCCTTTGCTATCTTTGGTCGGAGTCCATGTTGTTTCCATTTTGTGTCTGCTGTCAATACTACTAGACCACAAATTCACTCAGGCTCACCAGGTACGTTATGCCCTGATTTCTTCTGTCCCTTTTGTCTTCAATCGCTCCTGTGAGTATCAAATTTTCCAAGCCCTCTTTCCTCATCATGTACCCTAGATATTTCAAGTGTCTCTACCACTTGGTAAATATGTGTCCTTTTGTTTCCTTTATCTCTAGGACTTCCTCATTGCTCACATATTCCATCCTTGGTATTCCCAGCATCCTTCTGCCTCTTCTTCATCTGTGAGGAGATTGTCCAGCATTCATTGCCATACAGAAAGACTGATATTATATAACAGTTCAGTACCCTTTTTCTTTTTTTTTCAGTTGCTTTGTCAAGTCTCTTCTTCATCTTTTCTGTGAGGAGATCTGTCCATCTGCATTCACTTCACTGCCATATATGGGGACTGATATAACATAACAGTTCAGTACTATTTTCTTTGTTTCTCTTGCTTCAAGTCTCTTCTTCATCTGTGAGGAGATTGTCCAGCATTCACTGCCATATATGGGGACTGATATTACATAACAGTTCAGTACTTTTTTCTTTGTTTCTTTGCTTCAAGTCTTTCTTCATCTGTGAGGTGATTGTCCAGTATTCTTCATATGTGAGGACTGATTACATAACAGTTCAGTACTATTTTCTTTTTGTTTCTCTTGCTCTTCTTCATCTGTGAGGGATTGTCCAGTATTCACTGCCATATAGGAGGACTGATATTCAGTCCTCTTTTCTTTGTTTCTCTTGCTTCAAGTCTCTTCTTCATCTGTGAGGTGATTGTCCAGTATTCACTGCCATATAGGAGGACTGATATTACATAACAGTTCAGTACACTTTTCTTTGTTTCTCTTGCTTCAAGTCTCTTCTTCATCTGTGAGGTGATTGTCCAGTATTCACTGCCATATAGGAGGACTGATATTACATAACAGTTCAGTACACTTTTCTTTGTTTCTCTTGCTTCAAGTCTCTTCTTCATCTGTGAGGTGATTGTCCAGTATTCACTGCCATATAGGAGGACTGATATTACATAACAGTTCAGTACACTTTTCTTTGTTTCTCTTGCTTCAAGTCTCTTCTTCATCTGTGAGGTGATTGTCCAGTATTCACTGCCATATAGGAGGACTGATATTACATAACAGTTCAGTACATCTTTTTCTTTACTATTTTTTGTTTCTCTTGCTTCAAGTCTCTTCTTCATCTGTGAGGGTGATTGTCCAGTATTCACTGCCATATAGGAGGACTGATATTACATAACAGTTCAGTACACTTTTCTTTGTTTCTCTTGCTTCAAGTCTCTTCTTCATCTGTGAGGTGATTGTCCAGTATTCACTGCCATATAGGAGGACTGATATTACATAACAGTTCAGTACTATTTTCTTTGTTTCTCTTGCTTCAAGTCTCTTCTTCATCTGTGAGGTGATTGTCCAGCATTCACTGCCATATAGGAGGACTGATATTACATAACAGTTCAGTACTATTTTCTTTGTTTCTCTTGCTTCAAGTCTCTTCTTCATCTGTGAGGTGATTGTCCAGTATTCACTGCCATATAGGAGGACTGATATTACATAACAGTTCAGTACTATTTTCTTTTGTTTCTCTTGCTTCAAGTCTCTTCTTCATCTGTGAGGTGATTGTCCAGTATTCACTGCCATATAGGAGGACTGATATTACATAACAGTTCAGTACTATTTTTCTTTGTTTCTCTTGCTTCAAGTCTCTTCTTCATCTGTGAGGTGATTGTCCAGTATTCACTGCCATATAGGAGGACTGATATTACATAACAGTTCAGTACTATTTTCTTTGTTTCTTTGCTTCAAGTCTC
This sequence comes from Acanthosepion pharaonis, assembly GCA_903632075.3. Taxonomy (NCBI): domain Eukaryota; kingdom Metazoa; phylum Mollusca; class Cephalopoda; order Sepiida; family Sepiidae; genus Acanthosepion; species Acanthosepion pharaonis. Next base: position 413,606 of record CAHIKZ030000839.1, on the reverse strand, counting down.
TTCTTCATCTGTGAGGTGATTGTCCAGCATTCACTGCCATATAGGAGGACTGATATTACATAACAGTTCAGTACTATTTTCTTTTGTTTCTCTTGCTTCAAGTCTCTTCTTCATCTGTGAGGGAGGACTGATTGTTCAGCATTCACAAGTCTCTTCTTCATCTGTGGGGAGGATTCTGATATTACTGATATTAACAGTTCAGTACACTTTTCTTTTGTTTCTCTTGCTTCAAGTCTCTTCTTCATCTGTGAGGTGATTGTCAGCATTCACTGCCATATAGGAGGACTGATATTACATAACAGTTCAGTACTATTTTCTTTGTTTCTCTTGCTTCAAGTCTCTTCTTCATCTGTGAGGTGATTGTCCAGCATTCACTGCCATATAGGAGGACTGATATTACATAACAGTTCAGTACTCTTTTTTCTTTGTTTCTCTTGCTTCAAGTCTCTTCTTCATCTATGAGGTGATTGTCCAGTATTCACTGCCATATAGGAGGACTGATATTACATAACAGTTCAGTACTATTTTTTTTGTTCTTTTGCTTCAAGTCTCTTCTTCATCTGTGAGGTGATTGTCCAGTATTCACTGCCATATAGGAGGACTGATATTACACAGTTCAGATATCTGTGAGGTGATTGTCCAGTATTCACTGCCATATAGGAGGACTGATATTACATAACAGTTCAGTACTCCTTTGTTTCTCTTGCTTTCTTTCTTTGTTTTCACTGCCATATGGGAGGACTTATTACAAGTTCAGTACTTTTCTTCTTCATCTGTCTTCTTCATCTGTGAGGTGATTGTCCAGTATTCACTGCCATATAGGAGGACTGATATTACATAACAGTTCAGTACTATTTTCTTTGTTTCTCTTGCTTCAAGTCTCTTCTTCATCTGTGAGGTGATTGTCCAGTATTCACTGCCATATAGGAGGACTGATATTACATAACAGTTCAGTACTATTTTCTTTGTTTCTCTTGCTTCAAGTCTCTTCTTCATCTGTGAGGTGATTGTCCAGTATTCACTGCCATATAGGAGGACTGATATTACATAACAGTTCAATCCTCTTTTCTTTGTTTCTCTTGCTTCAAGTCTCTTCTTCATCTGTGAGGTGATTGTCCAGTATTCACTGCCATATAGGAGGACTGATATTACATAACAGTTCAGTACACTTTTCTTTGTTTCTCTTGCTTCAAGTCTCTTCTTCATCTGTGAGGTGATTGTCCAGTATTCACTGCCATATAGGAGGACTGATATTACATAACAGTTCAGTACTATTTTCTTTGTTTCTCTTGCTTCAAGTCTCTTCTTCATCTGTGAGGTGATTGTCCAGTATTCACTGCCATATAGGAGGGACTGATATTACATAACAGTTCAGTACTATTTTCTTTGTTTCTCTTGCTTCAAGTCTCTTCTTCATCTGTGAGGTGATTGTCCAGTATTCACTGCCATATAGGAGGACTGATATTACATAACAGTTCAGTTTTTCTTCAATACACTTTTTTTTTGTTTCTCTTGCTTCAAGTCTCTTCTTCATCTGTGAGGAGATTGTCCAGCATTCACTGCCATATATGGGGACTGATATTACATAACAGTTCAGTACACTTTTCTTTGTTTCTCTTGCTTCAAGTCTCTTCTTCATCTGTGAGGTGATTGTCCAGTATTCACTGCCATATAGGAGGACTGATATTACATAACAGTTCAGTACTATTTTCTTTGTTTCTCTTGCTTCAAGTCTCTTCTTCATCTGTGAGGTGATTGTCCAGTATTCACTGCCATATAGGAGGACTGATATTACATAACAGTTCAGTACTATTTTCTTTGTTTCTCTTGCTTCAAGTCTCTTCTTCATCTGTGAGGTGATTGTCCAGCATTCACTGCCATATAGGAGGACTGATATTACATAACAGTTCAGTACTATTTTCTTTGTTTCTCTTGCTTCAAGTCTCTTCTTCATCTGTGTGGTGATTGTCCAGTATTCACTGCCATATAGGAGGACTGATATTACATAACAGTTCAGTACTATTTTCTTTGTTTCTCTTGCTTCAAGTCTCTTCTTCATCTGTGAGGTGATTGTCCAGCATTCACTGCCATATAGGAGGACTGATATTACATAACAGTTCAGTACTATTTTTTCTTTGTTTCTCTTGCTTCAAGTCTCTTCTTCATCTGTGAGGTGATTGTCCAGCATTCACTGCCATATAGGAGGACTGATATTACATAACAGTTCAGTACTATTTTCTTTGTTTCTCTTTCAAGTCTCTTCTTCATCTGTGAGGTGATTGTCCAGTATTCACTGCCATATAGGAGGACTGATATTACATAACAGTTCAGTACTATTTTCTTTGTTTCTCTTGCTTCACTCTTCTTCATCTGTGAGGTGATTGTCCAGTATTCACTGCCATATAGGAGGACTGATATTACATAACAGTTCAGTACTATTTTCTTTGTTTCTCTTGCTTCAAGTCTCTTCTTCATCTGTGAGGTGATTGTCCAGCATTCACTGCCATATAGGAGGACTGATATTACATAACAGTTCAGTACTATTTTCTTTGTTTCTCTCTTGCTTCAAGTCTCTTCTTCATCTGTGAGGTGATTGTCCACTATTCACTGCCATATATAGGACTGATATTACATAACAGTTCAGTACACTTTTCTTTGTTTCTCTTGCTTCAAGTCTCTTCTTCATCTGTGAGGTGATTGTCCAGTATTCACTGCCATATAGGAGGACTGATATTACATAACAGTTCAGTACTCTTTTCTTTGTTTCTCTTGCTTCAAGTCTCTTCTTCATCTGTGAGGAGATTGTCCAGCATTCACTGCCATATATGGGGACTGATATTACATAACAGTTCAGTTCAGTTCTTTGTTTCTCTTTTCAAGTTTCTTCTCTTGGTGATTGTCCAGTTCTCTTTACTTCATCTTTTCTTTGTTTCTCTTGCTTCAAGTGATTTGTCCAGTATTCACTGCCATATAGGAGGACTGATATTACATAACAGTTCAGTACTATTTTCTTTGTTTCTTGCTTCAAGTCTCTTCTTCATCTGTGAGGTGATTGTCCAGTATTCACTGCCATATAGGAGGACTGATTTACTGTGACAGTTCATATTTTCTTTGTTTCTCTTGCTTCAAGTCTCTTCTTCATCTGTGAGGTGATTGTCAGTATTCACTGCCATATAGGAGGACTGATATTACATAACAGTTCAGTACACTTTTTCTTTGTTTCTCTTGCTTCAAGTCTCTTCTTCATCTGTGAGGAGATTGTCCAGTATTCACTGCCATATAGGGGGACTGATATTACATAACAGTTCAGTACACTTTTCTTTGTTTCTCTTTTTTCAAGTCTCTTCTTCATCTGTGGGGAGATTGTCCAGCATTCACTGCCATATATGGGGACTGATATTACATAACAGTTCAGTACTTTTTCTTTGTTTCTCTTGCTTCAAGTCTCTTCTTCATCTGTGAGGAGATTGTCCAGTATTCACTGCCATATAGGAGGACTGATATTACATAACAGTTCAGTACTATTTTCTTTGTTTCTCTGCTTCAAGTCTCTTCTTCATCTGTGAGGTGATTGTCCAGCATTCACTGCCATATAGGGACTGATATTACACAGTTCAGTTCACACTTTTTCTTTGTTTCTCTTGCTTCAAGTCTCTTCTTCATCTGTGAGGTGATTGTCCAGCATTCACTGCCATATATACGGGACTGATATTACATAACAGTTCAGTACTCTTTTCTTTGTTTCTCTTGCTTCAAGTCTCTTCTTCATCTGTGGAGGAGATTGTCCAGTATTCACTGCCATATATGGACTGATATTACATAACAGTTCAGTATTATTTTCTTTTTTCTCTTGCTTCAAGTCTCTTCTTCATCTGTGAGGAGATTGTCCAGTATTCACTGCCATATAGGGGACTGATATTACATAACAGTTCAGTACACTTTTCTTTGTTTCTCTTGCTTCAAGTCTCTTCTTCATCTGTGAGGAGATTGTCCAGCATTCACTGCCATATAGGAGGACTGATATTACATAACAGATCAGTATTATTTTCTCTCTTTCTCTTGCTTCAAGTCTCTTCTTCATCTGTGAGGAGATTGTCCAGCATTCACTGCCATATATGGGGACTGATATTACATAACAGTTCAGTTTAGTTTCTCTTCAAGTCTTTCTTCATTCTGTAGGAGATTGTCCAGTATTCACTGCCATATATGGGGACTGATATTACATAACAGTTCAGTACACTATTTTCTTTTGTTTCTCTTCAAGTCTCTTCTTCATCTGTGAGAGATTGTCCAGCATTCACTGCCATATATGAGGACTGATATTACATAACAGTTTCAGTACACTTTTTTTTGTTTCTCTTGCTTCAAGTCTCTTCTTCATCTGTGAGGAGATTGTCCAGCATTCACTGCCATATATGTCATTACATAACAGTTCAGTTTGTTCTTTCTTTACCTCTTCTTCTCATCTGTGAGGAGATTTCCAGTTCACTGCCATATAATGATATTACATAACAGATCAGTATTATTTTCTTTGTTTCTCTTGCTTCAAGTCTCTTCTTCATCTGTGAGGAGATGTTTTGCCATATGATATTACATAACAGATCAGTATTATTTTCTTCTTTCTTTTTCTTTCTTCATCTGTCTTGTCCAGCATTCACTGCCATATAGGGGACTGATATTACATAACAGTTCAGTATTATTTTCGTTTTTCTCTTGCTTATACTTCATCTGTGTCCCTTGTCCAGCATTCACTGCCATTTGTTATTACCCTCTCAGTACTCTTTTCTTTCTTTCTTGCTTCTCTCTTCTTTGTTCACTGCCATATATCCCTGATTTTCTTTCCGTTTCTTTACTTTGTCTCTCTTTTTTCTCTTGTATGTCCCTCTGCCATTCTGTTTTAATATTTCCTCTCTCTTTCTTCTGTCTTATAATGTCCATGCCCCCCCCTCTTTCTGTTTTACTATGTCCAACTCTCTTTCTGTTTTTTACTATGTCAACTCTCTCTTTTTTAATATTCTCTTTTTCTGTTTTAATATCCTCATTTTCTATATTCTCCCTTTTTACTATATCCCTCTCTCTTTCTTTGTTACTATGTCCCTTTTTCTTTCCGTGTTACTTTGTCCCTCTTTCCTTCTCTCTATGTCCCTCTCCCTTTCTGTTTTAATATGATCCTCTCTCTTTCTGTCTTACCATGCCCCTCCCTCTTTCTGTATTACTATGTCTCCCTCACTTTCTGTTTTACTATGTCACTCTCTCTTTCTGTATTACCCTTTTCCTCCCACTTTCTATATTACTATGTCCCTCTCTCTTTCTGTTTTAATATGTCCCTCTCCCTTTCTGTATTACCCTGTCCCTCACTCTTTCTGTTTTTCTGTGTCCCTCTCTCTTTCTCTTTTACTATGTTCCTCTCTCTTTCTGTTTTGGTATTTCTCTCTTTTTGTTTTACTGTGCCCCTTACTCTTACTGTTTTAGCATGACCCCCTCACTTTCTGTTTAACTATGTCCCTCTCTCTTTCTGTATTACTCTGTCCCTCCCTCTTTCTGTATTACTCTATCTCTCTTACTTTCTGTTTTACTGCGTCCCTCTCTCTTTCTCTCAAGAATTTGATGAGGGTGGAATCACCTTTTAATTGCTGTTGTTCCCAGGTCCACCCTGACCCGGGGTGGTAGCACCTGTTAGGGTCTTAGCTATGGGCAAATAGTGAAACCCTCAAACAAAAACAAAACACTATGGAAATCTAAAAGACTGTTTTTATAGGAAAAATACTAGTAATATATGTTTACATAAAAAAAATACCAGCAATAAATTTTATAGCAAAATGACTAACAATACATTTTAGTTGAATGTATTCCATGGCGTTCAATATATTGAGCTGGGGCCATAAAAATGTTCGAAATAGTTAGATTTCAGTAAAATAACCCATATAGATGTTGATATGTCGTCAAACAAAAATCAGCCAGTGTGAAAGAAATCTTTCAAGGCATTAATATATATATATATATATATATATATATATATATATATATATATATATATATATATACAAAGTATATGATTGGTGTATACGTAAAAAATTCCAATAACCAACAATTACTATTCTTAAAAGAGTGCTCAATACAGAGTAGAGCAGATATAATAATTTATTTAAAAATTATAACATAAATATGTTACAAAATCACTACAAAAATAGCCATTTTGGCGTGATTTTATAACATATTTATGTTATAATCTTTAATTAAATAATTATATATATATATATGTGTGTGTGTGTGTGTGTGTGTGTGTGTGTGTGTGTGTGTGTGTGTGTGTACAGGGTGTCCATAAAGTTCGTGTATACTTTAAAAATTTATAACTTTATTTGTATTTGCGATAAAAATAATCTGTAAAAAATGTTATAAAGTTTAATGTACCTAGTTTTAAGTATAGCTAAAATAACTAATGTGATTTCTGGCATTACTGTAAATCAGTTGGAAAACGTTTTCCGTGAACTGCAAAATCGTATTACCCTTTGTATTGCTAATGAAGGAGGACATTTGGAAACTTAAATAAAATTTCAATAAAACCTTAAAAATATAGATTTACTTCTTTCTAATCGTTTTTACAAATTATTTCTATCGCAAATACAAATAAAGTTATAAAATTTTAAAGTGCAAACGAACTTTATGGGCATACTGTATATATATATATATATATATATATATATATATATATATATATATATATATATATATATATATATATATAATTTCTGAAAGAAGTCAAACTGTATTTCCAAATATACAGTCAACAAAACAACATAAAAGAATAAAATAATGGTTATAAAATTGGTAAGTGGAATTTCTCTTAAGAGATTTTATTTATTTCTTTACGTTTCTAAGACTAAAAACCAGGAAAGATGAAGTAATAATCCCCAGACTTTATATCGGACGCTCAATGATAACACATTCTTATATTCTCAAAAAAGAACCACCTCCAATCTCTACGGCATGCCAAGAACTATACCCAATAAAACACATATTAAAGATTGCAATGACTTCAGCCAAATCCGTTTAAAAACCACCGAACGACCATCATGAAAGAACTCTTTCATGACATTCTACAATTTCTTAAAGAAATCAAACTGTATACCAAAATATAACTTCCACAAAACTACAACATAAAACACACATATCTCTGCCTCTAATAATTCTGTCCATACAAACATGTATATGCACAAAAGCTGAGTATCATCTACCATGTATTCAACTGTGAAAGCAGAATAACCTATATTTCTATTGCTTCAAAACTCACCCCCAAAATTAAACTTCGGCATTAAATGACCCATAAAGGAGTTGATGTGCCGTTAAACAAAGAAATCAATCAACCCGACATTGTAAAATTGCCAACTGCTCTTGAAAATTCTCTCCAATCAGCGATTGAATGTCGTAAATAATGGCTTGTATATTTGAACGTCTCCCAAAGAAAACTGCTTTCATTTAATCACCATAGAACTACATCCAGCGGAAAGGTCACTGATGTAGTGATTGGAGGTATTAAGGGGCATAGAACCACCTCTTAATTGATTTTGTTCCCGGGTCCACCCTGACCCGGGGTGGTAGCACCTGTTAGGGACCCAGTTATGGGCAAATAGTGAATCACAAAACAAAAACAAAAACATTAGGAAAGTATAAAAATATATTTTTATATAAACAAAATATCTATACATATTTATAGTATATATTTAGTTGAAACCATAACGCTGTGTTCAAAATATTTAGATTTCGGCATTAAATACCCCATAAAGGCGTTGATATGCCGATAAACGAAATCAACCAACATGAAAGAACTCTTTCCCGACATTAATCCATATAACATCCTACAATCAAACTGTATTCCAAAATATAACTTCCAAAAACTACAACATAAAACACACATATCACCGCCTCTAGTAATTATGTCCACACAAACATATATATGCACAAAAGCTGAGTATCATCTACCATGTATTCAATTTTGAAAGAAGAATAACATATATCATATCTTTATTAATACAAAGCTCCCAAGAAAATAAGTTTCGGCATTAAATGACCCATGAAGGAGTTGATGTGCCGTTAAACAAAGAAATCAAATAAAATCATGGCGAATATTTATTATAACAGTTTTATATTTTATTATTTTTCCCGAGACAAAGTATACCTCCATCCAAATACTCCGGTTGAGTTTATAGCTCCCAAAATCTTTATATCCATCTTCTTCTTTATGTGTCACGTCCACTCAAGGCGTGGGAGATCATGGCTCTTCACAACTTCCTGTCCCTTGATGCTCTTAATAAACTTTGTCTTTCTGTTATTCGTCCTAAACCCTGTTTTGCTATCCCAGAAATTCAGACAGAAATTATTCAAAGACTAATTTTAGCAGTTTTTCAAATATGAACTTTTTTCAAAAATGAACTTTTTTCAAAAATTAACTGTAACTTTCAAAGAGAAAAGTTATGAATGAAAACCTTACACTAGCTTTTAGGTTTTTGACAATATCCATATTCAGAAGTATAGGAAAGCAGGAGAAAGCAGAGACAATTGCCCCGTGGTTCAGATATGGAAGGATGAAATTTTTCGTCTGGCGAGAAAAGTACACCTGGAGCTTAATGTGTCCATAAATACAGTCTTGTAAAATATGTTTTGTTACATAAACCGAAAAAAAAACCTATAAAATCTCGTATTTTTTCTCTCTGATACATAAACCTTGGCTTTCCACGTGAGTTCTAGAACCATGTGTTCTAGAAATCTGTCATATAAATCAATTCTAGAAATCTGATTTCTCAAATACATATTTCTAAAGTTCATAGATGATTTCTAGAAATATGATTTCTAGAAATATGATTTCTAGAAATATGATTTCTAAAACTCATATTTCGAGAACTCAGAGTTCGAGAAATGAGTGCTCTAAACTGGTTCTTAAACTGCATGAATTTAAGCGTCCTACTAGGCTGGCATCTCGCTCTCACCTTTTCACTGTCGAAAAAGTTAAATGTAGCCGTCTCTTCTACTCCAATAGCTTCATGTCTCGCACTTCCCGTCTGTGGAATTCCCTTCCAATTAGTTGTTTCCCAGATAGCTATAATCTCAAAATATTCAAATGTAATGTCAATCGACATCTCCAGATGCCCTGACCTATTCCCTGTCCTTCACTTCATCCTTTTTTCCCATCATGCCTCTTTACTTCCGCTTACACTCTGTAACCCCTTGCGTACTAGTGGCATCCCGTCTGGCTTGGGGTGAAATGCTTAAAAAAAAAAACAAAAAAAAAACGCTTTGTAAATTATATAAGTCTACTTACTTCGTCTTCAGGTCTAATTCGTTTAGTTCCAGATTTAAAAGGAAGATATTGTGTATTTATTTTTAGTCTGGCTAAAGTGATAATTGATTCTTTGTTAGTGCCACTCCAAAGTTAATAAAGCACAAACCATTTCAGTGGTAACACGGGTGTGGGGGCGCCAAAATGGTATTAACCCCCACATGCTGAGAATCCTTGCTTCGCCACTGTACATGTTGGAAGAAATTACAGAACTGCTAAATAAATATTCCCTGGCAAATTTGTCAAAAAATCATTAAAAAAAAAAACCCAGTACAGTTTATTTTAATATGGCGGGATTGTATTTATTATCATATTGATGGCTGATGCAATAAGTAAAATGCGAGCGAAAGTAGTTATAAACATACACACACATAGATAGATAGATAGATAGATAGATAGATAGATAGATAGATAGATAGATAGATAGATAGATATGGACAAAGCTAGATAGATAGATAGATATGAACAAACATATATATATATATAGAGAGAGAGAGATATGAACAGACTATATAAAGATAGAGAAAGTGAGGGCTATATATATATATATATAAAGAGAGAGAGAGAGAGAGACAGACAGACAGACAGAGGGAGGGAGGGAGAAAGAGAGCGAGTGAATGATTGAAAGAGAAATAGACAGACAGAAATAGGCAGACCTGGAAAGACAGATCGCGAGAGGGTGGGAGATAGAGAGAGAGAGAGAGAGAGAGATACACAGACTGAATTAGACACGGATTTGAAAAGACAAATATGGAAAGACATAGATAGATAGATAGACAGATAGATAGATAGATGATAGATAGATAGATAGATAGATAGATAGATAGATAGATTGAGAGAGTGCGATACACTGACAGAAAGGCGGATTTGAAAAGACAGTGGCGACCTGACTGATATAGAGAGAGCGAGATAGAAAGAAAGAAAGAAAGAAAGAAAGAAAGAAAGAAAGAAAGAAAGAAAAAAAAAGAAAGAAGGTATGGGAGTGAGAGAGAGAGAGCTAAACAGACTGAAATGGACAGAGAGAGAGACGGACATAAAAAGACAGATATGAACAGAATGAGACACAGAGAGAGAGAGAGAGAGAGAGAGAGAGAGAGAGAGAGAGCGAGAGAGAGATAAACAGACTGGGATAGATAGATAGATACCAATAAAGTGAGAGGTGTGAGGCAAATGGAAATTAGAGAGAAATTTAGCGAGAAATTCTTTGAAAGGTTGAGAGAAGAATAAAAACGATGTAAGAGCAACGGATTAAACTAAGCCAGATTATCAGAACGATCATCTAATGTGTTGCCTTCAAGATACAAACAAACTTATTTACGCTGAGCCAGCAAAAAGCAGTTGCTTAAAAAAACAAGAAAAAAAAAATCTACAGCACCACCTTTCAAGAAATATTGAATTAAGCTTCTTTATCGCACGCTTTTTTTTCATTCTCTATGTCGAGGAAGCAACTTTTTTCCTTTTGACAAACTCATCACGAATCAGGTGGAAATAAAGTAGATATAAACCGGAAGTTGCAGTGGATAAACGCGAACAGGATATGTTTTCTTTCTGTAATGTGTCTCTTTAGAACGTAGGCGATCATGGCTCTTCACAACTTTCAGTCCTTTGTGTCTCTTAATAAACCTTGTCTTTCTGTTATTTCTCCCAAACCACGTTCCGCCAGACATTTACTCAAGCTATGCTATACATTGCCTTCCTCTGTCTCTCTTACCCGCTATCTGTCTTGTGAGTATCAGATTTTCCATACTCTCCTTCCTCATTATATACCCCAGAAACCTCAACTATTTCTTCCTGGTGTTAAATATTAGTTTCCTTTTTGTTTCAATTTTCTACAAAATTTCGTTGTTACTCATAAGTTCGGTCCACTGTATCCTCAGCATCCTTCTGTAGAACCACATTTCTGTTGCTTCAAGTATCCTCTTCATCTTTGAGGAGATCGTCCAGCACTCATCGCCATAAAGGAGGACAGATATCACATAGCAGTTCAGTACTCTTTTCCTTGTTTCTGAAGAAATTTTCCTATTTCTTAGTACTCTGCTTAGCTTTTGGAAAGCTTCTTCCGCCATCCCAATACCCCTTCGGATCTCAGTGTCACTCTTTCTGTCCACTGATAAAACACTTACCAGATATTTAAATTTTCGCACCTGTTTAATTTTGGTACCTCCAGTTTTGCAATTCGCACTTTGGGATCATCCTTTTGCTAACAACCATTACGTTCTTTCCGTGTCTGTTATCAACACTGTGTCATCTGCATATCTTATGTTGTTAAGATTGTGGCCGCCAATAATAAATCCTGGCAGGACTTCTAATTCTCTCAGAATCACCTCCCTGTCTAAGTTGAATAAGTCCGGTGAGACGACACATCCTTGTCTTACACCCCTTTCCATTTTTGTATATGTTATACTGGAGCACACCTATTCTATTGTTAATAGACTCTTCCACCTATAATAAGTAGGAGTAGTAGCAGTCGCTAAGGGGCGCAGTGAGTTGGTCAGTCAGTCGATGTCGGACGACCGTTAGTCGGACATTAAAGTATCAGCCACCACAACTAGATTGCTGCGTCATTAACTATTATAACAAGTTCCTAACATTTTGTACGTCGAAGCTATTTTAGGACCGACTTAGTGAAATACAAGCCTCCACTGTGAAACTACTCTATAACAGTATATCTGCTGATCTCATTTTCTATCCGTATGCAGGCGTTTTGCTGCCAGTATCAGTTCTTAGAGGAGGACAGATATCACATAGCAGTTTAGTACACTTTTCCTTGTTTCTGGCAATTTTTTTCTATCTCTTCATACTCTGCTTAGCTTTTGGTATGCTTCCTTGTTTATCCCAATCCATCTTCAGATCTCATTGTCACTCTTTCCGTCCACTGATAAAACACTTCCTAGATATTTAAATTTCCGCACTTGTTTAATTTTGGTACCTCCATTTTTGCAATTCACACTTTGGGTTCATCCTAACAACCATGAATTCTGTCTTCTTGCAGTTGATATTTAATCATTTCTTTTCACTTCTGCCTTCTGTAGGAGTTATTTTTTTTTTGCTTTCTTTCTGAGCTTGTTATGAACACTGTGTCATCTGCATACCTTATGTTGCTAAGATTGTGGCCACCAATAATGAATCCTGGTAAAACTTTTTATTCTCTCAGAATCACCTCGCTGTATCAGTTGAATAATTTTAGTAAGAATACACATCATTGTCTTATCTCTCTTTATATTTTTGTATATATCTACTGAACTCATTTTCTATACATATTCAAGCAGTTTCCTGTTAGTATAAGTTTTAAGATATTTTTGAATAAAGATTTCTTTTCAAATTTATTCCTTTATAAAATGATAAATAATAAATATTGCATTGTACTTGGTTCACATATTTTTATAATGTTGAAAATAAACATCTTCGGATTTCATTGTCACATTTTCTACCCTCTATTAAAACAGTTGCCAGATATTTAAATTTCTTTACTTGTTTGATTTTGGTTCCTCCATTTTGTAATTTGCATTTTGGGTTCATCGATTTGCTAAAAACCAGGGTTAAATATCAACTGCAAAAAGACAGACTGTTTTCTTACAGTTGATATTTAAACCTTTCTTCTTGCTTTCCTTCACTAGCTTCTGTAGGAGTTTTTTTTTAAACTTTTTTTCTGTGTCTTTTATCAACACAGTGTCATCTGAATATCTTCTGTTGTTAAGATTGTGGCCGCCAATAATAAATCCTGGTAGGACTCTTACTTCTCTCAAAATCGCCTCGCTCTATAGGCTGAATAAGTCCGGTGAGAAGACACATCCTTGTCTTACACTCCTTTATATTTTTGTCGAACACGATATAGTGTGAGTAAAAGACATGAGATCTCTCTTTCTTGAGATAATGATTATTTGATAATAATCGGTGAACAAAAAAGAGGCAGATTAAGAGACTTGGAGAGGCCTTGGAGGAGGGGGTTAAGTGAAGCGTCCTAAACGTCGTCAGTCATGTTTTTAAGGGGATCATAACCTTTTAAAATTCAATCAATTAAGTATTCAAGTTTTATAAAATGGAGTCAAGTGTTCAATTTTCTTCAAACGGGTATAAAACGGTTGAAGTAAAGAATTAATTAAACATTGGATAAAATATCGTTTACAGCATAAATATATATATATATATATATATATATATATATATATATATATAGATAATATTAGTGGAAAATATACATAAATATCCACCCCACCCACATCTCCAAAAATTCTCTCTGTTAAGGTTTCATGTCACTCCTCCTCATACTTACACTTTCTCTAAATTCTGTTTTGATTTCCGGAGTTGTTTTTTTCTGTTTTCATTTTGAATTTGTAGGTCTGATGATTTGGATCGTATTTACGATTCCAATGGAATAAATTATGACCATGGAATATTAGTGTTTAAGCCTTTTTATTATATATATATATATATATATATATCGAAAGAATTAATGGATATTATGTTAATTACTTTGATAGACGTTTTTTTGAGAAGAGTCTCCATTTAATTTAAACATTTAACAGTATTTTAATTAAATGCCGTAGGGCGTATCTTCATTAATCAGTTTTTCTAGAATGTGCAGACGGTAAACGAAATAAGATACTGTTAAATATTTAATGTTTAAAATAAACGGCGCGTCTAAACAAATCCGTGTATCCACATAATATTTGAAGTAATAGATATATGAAGAAGATATATATATATATATATATATATATATATATATATATATATATATATATATATATATATATATATATATATATATATATATATATATACATATATATATATATATACATATATATATATATATATATATATATATATATACATATATATATATTATATTATATCTAATATATATATATATATATATATATATATATATATATATATATATTACTTCATATATATATATATTTCATTCATATATATATATATATATATATATATATATATATATATATATATATTAGTTCAATTTGTGGGTAGACATCCGATTGTTTCAAGCTGGGATGGAAACCCGACTGATTTGGTATGAGACGGAAGTTTTACCACATAGGTGCACAGCAGGGATGAAGTTGAATTTAGACGTATTTATTTTTAGACAAACACGCCAGCGATCAGAGAACTCGGTTTGTTTTAACGAAGAGTCTTGCATCAGCAGCAGTAATAGTCACTCTTTACAAATTCAATATATATATATATATATATATATATATGTTAAAACGAACCGAGTTCTCCGATCACTGGCATGTTTGTCTAAAAATAAATACGTCTAAATTCAACTTGATCCCTGCCGTGCCCCTATGGGGTAAAACCTCCGACTGATACCAAATAAGTGGGGTTTCCATCCCGGGTTGAAGCAATCTAATATCTATCCACACTGATAAGCTGTGAAACAGCGAAACTGTCTGTATGTGGATGACAATATATATATATATATATATATATATATATATATATATATATATATATATATATGGAGAAAGAAAGAGGGAGAGAGAGTCATGGAAACAAAATGGACATAGGTAACAACAGTGGATGGTTACTGTCCGTTTCATCCTATAATGTTATCTTCATATTAAGTTGATGTCTATAAATTATATCCTCTTTAAATATCTTAATATATACAGAAGCACATACACAGTAATATATATATATATATATGTGTGTGTGTGTGTGTGTGTGTGTGTGTGTGTGTGTGTGTGTGTGTGTGTGTGTTAAAAATAGTTTTACTGTATGCTATATTTATGGGTTAAAGTGGTGAATGTCAGGAATAGAGCGAATATTGTTATTATTATTATTTTTATTATTAATAATAATAATAATAATAATAATAATGATAATGATAATGATGATGGCCGAGTGATTAGAACGTTCGCATTCTGTGCATGGGACCCGAGTTCGAACCTCACCATGGTCGATTTGTCAGAAAGGAGACCTCCTGATGTCATCGGTCATGAGGGGTCAATCTCATCTTGCGGTACCTTTGGAAAGTGCCTGAAAGCCATACCACATGTTGACCCAATCCTTGTGAGTGAAATTGGGCAGCGGAACCATTGGGGGCCCTCGGTAGCTGTGCTAGCACGAAGTCACAAGTCATCGTGGCCGAGGACTTGAGTTCAAATTGTTGATCACGCTAGATAATATGCTCTCTCCCAGAAACTGTAACTAAGGTGTGCTCAGCATAATTGCAGTATAAACCACAGTTGTAGTATAAACCCACCTACAATAAGGGATTGGCTAGCCGCCCTAATAGACGGGCATCCAGCAATATGTGGCGACAGTCTGTTTCATGCTTGGACGTAATCTTCCATCCGAAATTGAACAATGTTCATTTCGGAAGAAAAATACTGGAAACATGGTCCAAACTTTCGACTATTTTAAGTCATCATCAGGGTTAATAGAGATATTTGATGACAAATGTCTGTCGTTTTAATAGTATTTGCCTTAAAGAACATTGCCCAAATACGCAGAATATATATATATATATATATATATATATATATATATATATATATATGAGATATATATTTTCTAATTGAAGGTATTTTAAAATATTAATAATAAAAAAATATAAATTAAGTTACCTCTTTTACATAGTCTTAACGTTAATTTTTAAATTGACTTTAATGGAGCGCATTCATACGTGTTCATAATTATAACAGAGCGCGTTTCATGCGCATTTACAAAAAAATCACAAGTATCAATTACATTAATTTGTTGTCTTAGCAAGTCACGCATAAATATGATCTTAGATGAG